>CM024754.1:108055002-108345521 GCA_014218235.1 Colocasia esculenta
AGAAGAATTCCAACGGATTTGTTCCCTAATTCCTAATTCTTCTCCATCTCATAATTTCCATTCCATCGTGTGTGTGTGTGGTTGCGTTTCGAGCATCCCTGTGCTTGATTCACGTATTTGTGGTTGTTCTGATCGTGTTTCATCAGACAACGTGTGTGTGGTTGAGTTGTTGTGTTGAACTCGCTCATAAGCAGTCGTTTCTGCGTGTGTGTGTGGACGGTGGATGTAGGATACACGAGTTGTGTACTCCGAACCACCTTAAATCATCGTGTTCTGTGGTTTGTTCGCGTTTTGCGATAGATGATTGGTAGGCACGGTGTTCATACGCACGTTTGATTCCCTGTTCTCATTTAGATCAACTCAAGCGGTCTCATACTTAATCGAATTCTAATCAAATTCTTTAAGATCGTGGTAGCATCGAAAAGAAGCCATCAATAGTTTTAAATTGCCGTAATCTATTCAACCCCCCCCCCCCCTTCTAGATTACCGTATTGTCTATTTCCGCATAACCCTTCAGGTGTGGTTTATAGCAGAGGGTTTTGGGGAACCCCGGAGAGGTGATGTGAAAGGCTGCTAGCCGTTGGGCATCTCCCCAATGGCTGGGCTTGCTTGCCCCCGAAGTTTCGGGGTCTGCAACGCATGCAGGTCAAAGATCTTAACGTCCACATCCATGGACGTTGGCTTAAGTATTGGTGTCCATCGAGGTGGATGCTGACTCAGCAGGACGTCCATCCATGTGGACGCCAATTGGGTCCTTCGGCCAGAACTCAAAACATGCAGAAACCATGCTTAACTTATACTTATGTACATGCCATACATATGTATTATTATGCACACACTACCACCATGCAATTCATACATTATTTACAACTAATTATACACATGCACACATAAGTATAACTAGTTAATACATACGTAGATATGTACATCTATGCATACACAAACATGAATTATTTACACGAAATAAAATAATGCAGCAAAATTTGAGGGCCTTACATCTGAACTTGTGCATAACATGGCCAGTGGAAGGGTAGTGTATTCCACCTGACTGCCAACACCAATTGCGCATGTTGTGCAACTGTTACTATCACCCGTTTACTCGTCGTTTCTTGTGCAATGACCTAGAGTTCTCATCTATACTATACTCACTCATCTATTCACACTCTCTACTATCTCGTCTATTTCTAATACTCTCATCTATTTCTTGGTACTCTCTATTGGCCATTGACTGATTGTCTAAAAGATAAACAATATAACTAATGCCTGGCAATATAAAGGGCCCGGTCTGGTCCTGGGAGGTGCGCCCAAAATTGCTATTTGCCCGTGGGAGTTAATTGAACAGAGTGTTTTGGCATTACACTCAAGTGATATCTATCTCGACTATCTAAATGACAATCAAAGTGTTATACTATACTCGTTGTGCTATCTTGAACTATTTTGTGCTATTTGTACTATGGCCATCTTGCTCTGTGCTATATTTGGAAACTTGTGCTATTTCAATCTCGTTCTATTGTGCTATCTCTTGCGTTACTTGACTCTCGCTCTCTATCATTAGTTACTCTGCTCTTTAATACATTAATCATTTAAAGTATGCCTGATCATGAGATTTAAGTCCTACTGGGCATCATCGCTCACCCTGCATTATTTGGTTATGTGTTCTCAAGTGAGACCGAGGAAGATACTTACACTCAAGAGAACGGGAATGACCAAGAGTGAAGTCATGAGTACCCTGGGGTCCTAGTATTATGTTAAAGTCATAGTTTAGTCTTTTACTTTTATTCGATGTAATTGGGCCCTATAGATCAGCTCTGATATTAGTGGTTGTAATAGACATTTGAGGAATTATTAATGAGATGCATTTTCTTTAGTATTTATTCTTTATCCAATAGTTTAATGACCATTATACGCTCTGTACCCGTTTACTTGCAACTGCCTCACGTTCCGATATTTCGCGTCGGGGTGTAACATGATCTGCCCTCACATCGACTCTGGTCATAAGTAACGACTCTAATCATAAGCATCGACTTTGGTTGTAAACATCGATTTCTGTTGTAGTTGTTATTACATCAATTTCTGTTGTAATCATTTCCCACATGCAATCCGATGGTAATCCAGATTGCTCTGCTGAGCTATCCCGTAAAAAATAGGCATGCCCTATGGACATATTATGTTATGTATCTAGTTAGTGGCCTAAAAGTGAGAAAGCCATAAGAACATGAATTCTATTCTAAGAAATTCTACTGCTTGATTTTCCACGATGAGACTGATATGAGTTATGTCCAAAACTCCAGCTTGCTATAAATTGAACTCTACGAATGATCATATTCTTTTACTATGAACTTGTTTGAAATTCTGTGGCCATAATATGTATATGATCGGCACAACGTGGGACTTAGGTCCATTTGACTAATGCCTGTGCAAATAAGGGGCCCTGTTTGGTCTTGGGGAGGAGCGCCCCAACGTACTTATTAACCGTGGAAGTATGGACTGTGGCTTGGCATGGCAATGATATGTGTGAAAGATTTGCGTAAATGTGCCTTCGTTTGATATGATAAGTTTGATATGTTTAGTTAAATATGATACGTTTAATCATGTGATTATCTAATATCTGTGTGTATATGGCCAATCCTTGTTTTGTGAAACTATCTTATCCTTGGAAATTCCTTGTCCAATACCTTTGAAAGTCAATATATGTTTCTCTATGATATTGTTGACAAATCCTAGTTTGTTTCAGTAAATTATTGGTTAGCATGCAAGCATGTATGATTATCCTGCCCTATAAACTCCTGCATAATAAAACGCTAATCATGTATATTATTGCCCTCACCTTGAGATGTAAATCCTACTGAGCTAGTTTGCGCACCCTATTATCCTAAACATTTCAAGGAATGATGAGGATCTTGTCGACATGGAGGGGGAGGGGCTTGAGTGAAGAGCATACCGTCATCTTGAAGCTGTGTAGATGTCTGAGTAGTATTTGTTGTAATGACATATGTTTCTTGGAGGATGATTGTTTTTGCTTTGTGGGGCCTATGGTTGGCCCTGGCATTCTTGGTTATATTTTGTCGTGATTGTTATTTGGATTAGGAATCTTGTCTTAATTAATGTTATATCCTACTTTTTGCTCTATTTCTGATTCAAATATAACTACGCGTTCCGAAATTCTGCTTCAGGGTGTGACACCGTCGCCTTCTCATCAGAGATGCGGGAGTGTAGGGGACCTTGTTCCCTTCCTCCGCCGGCCAGAGGAGGAGAGCTCCTCATCTGCTCTTCTCAAGAAACTTGCCAAAATGTAGAAACAAAAGAGAAAACCCTTATTCGACAACTTTTAGGTGAAGCATCTATACAAAGTGAAAAGGAAAAAGGGGGATCATGGAGGGAACGAACCTGGAGTGTTTTGGAAACCCCTTGGGTTGAAGAAAACATAGGTGTGTGAGAGTGCAACTATATAAAAGAAATAAATAACATGCATGGAAGAAAAATGAGAGGGAAGGAAGAAAGAAGGGGCCCCAAATGGGGTGACTCCCTGGCTGAAGAATAAGCTCCTTGGGTCATGCAGCAGCTTTTGTGGACGTGGGAGTTCACCTCCTGGCCACCAAGCTCTAGTTGAAGTAGAAAGTGTTGTGACTTGGTGGAAGGAATGAGTGGAAAATGGGTGGAAATGGGAGGGTTGTGAGCTAAGGTAAGATTCTGGAGGGAATTTGGTAGCACTTCGTGGCAAAAATTCCTCCCACAGAAGGAAATGGGTTGCTTATGTAGGGAGGAGAGAGTATCCCGTCCTTAAGTGATAACGGCCCATGAAAATGGTAAAAAACCAAGTCAATCTACATGGGAAGAGTCCTGGGAGGGTTCTAGGGTGAGATGGAACCTCATACCATGGCTAGGGTCATTCCAAGGCTGTTGGAGATGAAGATAGACCCAAAATAGGATAGAAAGGAGGTGGTTGCAGAGCCAGCCATGCAGAACCATGTCGCGACGGATCGTAGGGGCGCGACAAGGATTGTCGCGATGTCCATGGTGGTCGCGACTCTAAAGGCACGTGAATGGATATGCATGGGTTGTTGCGACGGTCAGGATGGTCACGTCAATGATTAATAATCTATTAAAAGAGGACAATGATCAATTCACCAAGGATCAATCGATAGTAAAGCGATGCCAGGACCCGTCGCGACAAGGTTGTCACCAATCGGTTCCACAGTCAGCAATCGGTAGTCAATGATAGATTGTCATTAGCACATCGCCATAGGCCATCGTGATATCAACACGTCGTCCAAAGTCATCACGTTAAGGCCAATCAATTCTCCTGGTCACCAATCGATATGAACATGTCGCCCAAGGCCGTCAGGTTAAGGACTGATGGTTGAAACCCTAGGAAATTGATAGAATGAGGACTCTGAAGTGATATTTGGACGAGCCAAACTGGGAATTGAACTAAATGGGCTCAAGAATTGGCCAACAAATGGGCTCAAGAGAATGACCAAATTGGGGCACACTTAGAGAACAAGAAATATGGTTCGACTCATAGGCTAGAATTGGGGGTCTACACAGAGTTCTAATTAAAACGGTAGTGTCTACTCCATATGAGATATGAAAAAGAAAGAAGCCCAATCTTAAAGTTATTAAGATTTGGGGCTTCCCTATCCACGTTAAGAGACATAATCGCGATAAGTTGGAATCAAGGTCGAAACGGTGCATATTCATAGGACCAAAAAAACTTGTGGGTATTACTTCTATTACTTTGAGGACCAAAAGATCTTTGTTGCTAAGAGAGTAGTGTTTCTTGAGAAGGAACACATTCTTGGTGGAAACAGTGGGAGCATGATAGAATTGAGCGAGGTTGGAGAACTTAGCTCAAGCACCATTCTACAAGAAGAGTTTGTTTAGGTACCTATCATACAAAATTCAATTTTTCATAGGTCAAGTAGAGTTCATATCCCTCCTGAAAGATATGTGAGACATATCAAGGAATAGGACTCTGAGGACATTGATCCTCAAACCTACAAGGAGGCTATTACGAGCATAGACTCTAGAAAATGGCAAGAGGCCATGAATTCTGAGATGGATTCTATGTACTACTACCAGATTTGGAACCTAGTTGATGCACCTGAGGTTATTGTACCCATTGGGTGCAAATGGATCTTCAAGAAGAACATTGGAGTAGATGGAAAGGTAGAGATCTTTAAGTCAAGGCTTATGGCAAAAAGATATTGTCAAAGGCAAGGTGTTGACTATAACGTAACCTTCTCGTCCATCACCATGCTAAAATCTATCAGAATTTTATTGGCCATTGCAACACACCATGACTATGAGATCTGGCAAATGGATGAAAAAACCACATTCCTCAATGGCAACCTCGAGCAAGAGGTGTATATGATACAGCCTAAGGGATTCGTTTCTATGAAAAGTCCAGATAAGGTGTTCAGGTTGATGAAGTCCATTTATGGACTAAAGCAAGCATCCTGAAGTTGGAACATAAGGTTTGATGAGTAATCAGATCTTATGACTTTGTTAAGAATGAAGATGAGCCTTGTGTATACAGTAAGGTAAGTGGGAGTGTTATCATTTTCTTGGTGTTGTATGTTGATGACATCCACAATTAAGACTTGGTTGTCAAAGAACTTCTCCATGAAGGACTTAGGAGAACCATCCTACATTTTTGGGATTCGAATCTATAGAGATAGATCTAAGAGGATGCTTGGCTTGCCCCAGTCCATGTAAATAGACAACATGTAACACCCCGACGCAGAATATCGGAGCGGGATTACAGTTATTGAATAGTACAGAGTGAGAAATAAATAAATAACAAACCATTGCTCAATTGGAATAATATCAAATAATCTCAAATTTCATTAATATTCCAACATCATCACGATCTAACTATTACATCAACTGATCAGAGCCATGACTAGGGCCCAGAGTACTTTATTGAAAAACCAAACTAATACATATGGACTAACTGACTCTAACTGACTACTAAAGCATGGGTGCTGAAACGGGTCACTCCTGAGCATCCTCCTCAGTCCCATCCTCGTGAGTGTGGTCATCATCCGACTCACCCGAACACATTAATATAAACATGCAGGATGAGCGAATAACACCCAGTAGGACTTAATATCTCATGAGAACAAGCATGCTTAAAGTAATTAATGTCTTGTAAGGCAGAGTAACGACAGAGTATAGTCACGTAGAGTAAGTAACAATAGCAATTGAGGGTAATAGCACTGGTATATTGAAAATAGCACAATGATAACGATAATAGAATGGCCATTTAACGACAATAGCACTTGAATAGACAGTACTTGAAATGATAGCACTTTGATTGTCAACGATTAATTGTTATAGTATTAAATGGCACTGGATGCATGCCGTACACATCCTGATCATGTAACCCTTGCAAGGAAATAGCACTCTTCGGGAGCTCTCCCCAGAACTAGATCGGGCCCTATTGCACTGGCATATAGCACTTGTTTATTATTTAGACAATCAATTGTATGGCCAATAAAGTACCAAGAAAAGATGAGAGTATTAGATAAACTAGATGAGAGAGTATAGAGAACGTGAATAGATGACAGTAAAGAGACTGTAGATGAGATAGGGATAGTAACGTAAAACACAATAAACAACGACAGTCACAGTTGCATGGCACACCTTCGTGGGCCAGTAGTGTGGTAGAAATCACCACCGCCCACTAGCTGTGCTATGAACACAGGATAGATGGTCCGGCGTGATCACAAGATAAGGAGAGATCACACTAAGGTCATGGATCGTACTGATCCTTAAAGGTGTAACGGGTTTTAGGGTACAACCAGCTCCTCGGCTAAGAACGTGCGCCAAAGCAAGAAGACTTACGGAGGCCTTGACAAGGAGTCCATGGCCCAGTCGAGAGTATTCCCGATGGAGAGCTGGTCCAAGTCAAGAGAAAGTGTGTAGAAAACTAATCCGTCGTGCCTCGAGTGCTCGAAGGCCGAGGGAAACGATCATGGTATTCAAATCACGCAATTAAATCGAAGACAAGTGTAAATAGTTAAATAGATAAATTTAGTAATTTATTTCGCTAAATTGCTAAATACATTATTGAGTAATTTAATAGGGTTCAATGGCAACACGATGGTTAAGTGTGTGCTAGTGTAAGAAATCATGAGAGCATGTATGGTTGTGCACACAGTTTTTTTAATTAATTAATTAATTAAATTCAAGAAATATTACTCATTTACAATTAACAAAACATTACTGTTTCATTATAGGACTTAATTACGATTAAACAGGATTTATATGGCATAAATAGCAAGGGTTTTATGCAATTAGGATTTCTGGCCGCAATACTGAAATCACGGCGGGAATACCCGTCGCGATTAATGTCGCGACCGGCGGTCAGGGCGCGTCAAATGAACCAGCCGGCCCGTCCTGGTTCGAAAATGAATCGCGTCGGCACGACCCACCGCGTTCATGACGCGACAGGTTTGCCGACCGCGACCCTTCTAGTATCGTAGCAGATCGCGCCGCCGCGATATCAGAAGGTCGGCCCGACACAGAAAAAGGGAGATTTCCCCTTTTTGGGTGGGTTCCAACCCTTCCATACATGACACAGTACACTTCTAAATTCACTAAAAATTTGCACAATGATCCAAAAATCATGAAACTAGTTTTAAACGAAAATAGACACATAGATCTATCCATAGGATGATTAATTCAAATTTAGATAGGGTTTATACATGCTTTGATTAGGTTACATTTTGGTGACATAAACATGCGCAGTCAAGGTTCAACGAATTAATTAGTGATGGATACATTATTAAAATTAGGCAAATTAGGGGCGTTTGAAAGCTAACATGATGCGGTATTTATGAGAATTTTCTCATGGCATGAAATCAATGTTGAACCACTCCTATATTTTACCCTTTATATTTTGGTGATAACAAAATTTATGATTAATTAATTATTATTAAAATATTTAATATCATGTTTTTCTTAATAAATATAAATTTATGTGATTAATTAAATATTAATTATATTTAATACCATGTTTTTCTAATAATAAATTAAATATCATGCTTTTCCAATAAATATAAATTTATGAAATTATTGTCGTGTGATTTGCACTAAAAAGATAAATCGATGTCCATTCAATATACATCGATTTCAGTTACAAAGTGCCATAACGATTCACTCTCATAAGGATTCGCTCTCATAACGATTCGATAAGTGACTCTCATATCGATTCGCTCTCATATCGATTCGCTCTCATAACGATTCGATAAGTAACTCTCATATCGATTCGCTCTCATATCGATTCGCTCTCATAAGGATTCGATAAGTGACTCTCATATCGATTCGCTCTCATATTGATTTGCTCTCATAACGATTCACTCTCATAAGGATTCGCTCTCATAAGGATTCGATAAGTGACTCTCATAAGGATTCGCTCTCATAAGGATTCGATAAGTGACTCTCATAAGGATTCGCTCTCATAAGGATTTGCTCTCACATGGATTTGCTCTCATAAGGATTCGCTCTCACATGGATTTTCTCTCACATGGATTTGCTCTCATAAGGATTCGCTCTCATAAGGATTTGATAAGTGACTCTCACATGGATTTGCTTCTCACATGGATTTCATAAGTGAAACATAGATTCGCTTGTAAAACATGGATTTCACTTAAACATAGATTTCATTTATATTCCAAAATGTTTGTTTGGCATCTAGTGAAAAAGTCAAATATTCTTGATTTGCGTAATCCTCTATCTTTCTGACAGGAGATCTTTTTGCTTATCTCTCTAGATCTCTTCTTTTCTGCCAACAAAAAGGGAATTACTTACTACTTCTGGGTGGCAACGGGAAACATAAATGTATGAGCCTTTTTGACAGAAACACTCTTTTATCTAAAAACTTTTTTCTATGCTTGCAGACCTCGTAGACCACAAATTATCAGAAGAAAGAGAAGATGAGCAATGGCTAGAACTCGAACGGATTTAATCAAAGCTGCTCATATAAAAGATGAAGCATGGCTGAAGAACAACTAGAGCTTTCCTGAAGATTTTTTTCAAGGAGTGTACATCCTCTGAAGAACCTCAACTCCACACACACTCAAGGGAAAAGAGAGAAAGAGCCCGAGCGCAAGAAGAAATGTTCAAGCATCTGAAGCCCTCAAGCTTCAAGCTCCTTCTCCTCTCTTCACTCTCTCTATGTGCATCTTTGTAATCTGGGGAGAGAGTCTTTTTGCTGAGAGTTCTTTTAGTTGGTTTTCATTTGTTCCAACTCTCAGCTTTGTTCTTTCTTTTCTAAGAAAGGCTTCCGTCCAGTTGTAGGACTGTATACAGTGTAGAACCTAGCTAGGGGTTTGTGTCTAGCAGAACCGCACTGGGGTTTGTACCAGGAGGTTGGCTTCTTTACCTGTAAGAGAAGTGGGTTTCCTTCTTTCCCGGGAAAGAGAAGAAGACCAGCTGGGGTGTTGGGTGTTGTATTGTCCTTGAGGGGGACTGTACCCTTAGTTAGTAAAATCCCAAGAGGTTGCTTGGGGACTGGATGTAGGACTTCTATATGGGAAGGGCCGAACCAGGATAAATCCCTTGTGTTATTTATGTGATTGTTTACTTGCTTCCGCACTGCTACTCTTTATCACACTAAACTAACCAAACTTTGAAGTGTTAATTTTCTGTGTTTATGTTTTTATTTCAGATTTCAGAAAAATCTATTCACCCCCCCTCTAGGTTAGCTTGCTGCCGTATCAAAAGGGCCAACAAGTGGTATCAGAGCAGGTCTCTGATCATTCAAAGAACATCCAACGTTCTTAGAGCAAAGATCTATGGCAGCTCAAGGATATGCTGAAGGTCAATCAGTCACCAGACCTCCATTCTTTGATGGAGAAGACTACCAATATTGGAAGATGCAAATGGAATGCTTCATTCGGGGCACAGACTTCAATCTGTGGGAGATAATAGAGGTAGGTGATTTTGTTGTTGTTCCTGTTCCAGGCACTACTGCTATTACAATAGCTGATAAAAATAAATTATCTTTAAACTTTAAAGCTAAGAACTATTTATGTTGTGCTTTATCCAAAAAAGAGTTTAGTAGAGTATCTGCATGTAAATCTGCTAAATAAATATGGGATAAACTGTAGATAACTTATGAAGGAACAGATAAAGTAAAATAAACTAGGATAGATATTCTTGTCTCACAATATGAGAAATTTAAAATGCTTCCAAATGAAAATATCACGCAAATGTATAATAGATTTTCGAGCATAGTGTAGACACCCGATTGCAACCAATGGGTTGAACCACATTTCTTGTCACTTCAGTGGGCCCCTAATTGGTCACTCACCTTGAGCCCATTATTAGCCTTGATTTAAGCCCATTAACGATTTAAATTGCCTTGAAATCCTGCCCATATCACTTTGAGAGAGTCCTTAAGCATCAATAACTCTTATCCATCCATGCGGTTGGCCGATAATTCACGTAAATTTCGATTTTATAGTCGCGACGCATCGTGGCGCCGCGTCTCCGAGTCGTGACGGTCTAGGCTGCCGTGACAGTCCATGCATTATCCATGAACGTGGACAATTCTGTCGCGACATTCCGCCCTGTCGCGTCTCCATGTCGCGGCCCTACGATACGCCGCGACAGCAGCTGCTCATGCAAGCCTCCGCAACCACCTCCTATTTATCCTCTCATGGCTTTATCTTTATCCCTAGGGAATATCTCAATTTGGGCCCTAGGGACTCTCCTTGAGGACCCCAAGGACTCTCCATCCGAATTTGGGTAAGGATTATCTCCCATTTTAATTAATTCTCATTCTAAGGAGATATTCTCTCTCAAAGCTCTATAAAAACAAGGCCTCTCCTCAAGGACGAAGGGAGCCTCATTTTTGACCCCGAAGCGCTGCCGAAATCTCCTCTCACCAACACTTAGCCTCGCAGCCATCCTTTTCCACCACTCTTCTTCACATTCCACTTCATAAAGCTTCACTCTTTCTTCATCAATGGAGCACAAGACGTGAAGAGGGCGACTCCAACATCCTTCTGAAGCCTTTGCACACCAGTTGGGACTACATCCATGCCAGGGAGTCGCCCTAATGGGGCTCAACTTTTTCCTTTCTCTTTTTCCTTCATTTCTACATGCATTGTTATGTCTTTCTAGATAGGTTGCATTCCACTTTCCCATCCACGTTTCCACATGTCCTAGGGGTTTAAAAAACCACCCCCAGGTTCGTCCCTTCCATGTTGGCTTGTTTCCTTTCATTTTTAGAATAGTTGCTACACTAATCATGTTCTAATAGGGATTTTCTTTGTTGTTTCTCTTTGATTGGCAGGCATACAAACAAGGTACTACGAGGAGCTCTCATCCTCTGGCCGACCGGAGGAAGGGAAGGAGGTCTCCCTCATTATCTCCCGCACCAGAAGAGAACGCGACAGGGGAAGGCGACGCGACAAGAGACGCGTCAGCCATGACGACTGCATTATCAGTATTCCTCTGTTCTCTTCCCCCCTTTTCCTAGAGTAGTTAGCCCGTGTTACTTTCTTCATTTAGGCAATACTCTAGGTGGCGATCACATTCCTTACGTCCATACCATTAGATTTAATATCCGTTAATGTGTCGAGGGGAAGCACAATCCCTATGATTACACTTGTTGGCGATCACGGTGGGACCTCCAGTGCCACCCTCGTAGATCTGGTTTGCTTGCTTTCCATGTTTTCCCCTTTACTTCCTCTTTTGGTGCCCTGTTAGTCTGTTATTCCCTGTTTCATGCATTTTTGGCACTCGGTTTGTGTCGCGGCGCATCGCGGTGACGCGATCATATCACGTCGCCTATAACGGACGCGATAACAGGTGTGCGTTTCCTCTTTGCTTATTTGATATCTCCTGATCCTGTGAGTTCATTCATGTCTGCATCATGTTTCTCTGACATGCTCGCCCGTGTTTCTGTCTCTTAGAATCCTGTTAGGGTTCGGATTTACCATTTTCTTTCCATTGTAAGTTCTCAGATCTAGTCGCGGCAGTGCGCAGGGACGCGACAGGATCGCGTCTGAGCTAAGCGTCGCATCTACAGGTACGCTTTGTGTGTTACTATTTTCATTCCTGGATCAGTTTCTGAATGCTCCATGATCCATTTTGTACTATTTTGGCGATTTTGTACACTTATCATTTGTTCAGGTAGTCTGTTTGAGTCTGTGTGTGTGCGACTTACTGTGTTCTCAGGCGTTTGTTCTTATCGCAGCAGTCCGCTCTGTCGCGATAAGGTCGGTGTACACGGCCGCCGTGACTTGGCCCGAGAGCTGTTTTTGTCACCCTGCTTGCCTTCTACTTGCCACTCTTGCATACATTTCGGGCATTTAGGCCCCTTGCATACGCTATTCATCCCATTTGTTCAGATTCCCCCTTGGATGAGTGAGTCCTCTCACCTATGAGCACTCGTAGGCTGACTCGGGCCCACCTTCCGAGGTCCTCCGTAAGACCCCGTGACCGTACGCACGTTGCGGCTCACCAGGCTGGTTGTACCCGTTGCACCCTTAGTTCGAGCCATCCTACGCGCGAGTATACCATCCTTAGTGACACCGAAGGACTTGAGTTCATACCTATTGGGGTCCATTTGACCGAGTGACACACCCTTAATCAACTCATCTAAAGGTCAAGTGTGAACTTTAACAAATTTGCGCATTAATCATGATAACTTGGGTGCTTCATTCATCCCTCCTCTTCTCAGTCTTTCTTGATTGTGTTAGGGTCTAGGTTTTGTTAGTATCACCCCCTGTCATTTAGGGGGTGCATGCGTCATTGTTTAGGAAGATCGAGTCAGTCCCCTCCTTTCCTTGTGCTCTATCATAACCCTCTGTTTGACATGGAACAGTTTCGTGTCCTTGCTGACGATGCCCTGCCCCTTGGACTCCTCGAGGATGTGGCCCAACCCTCAACGGCCATACCCCCAGGGCATGTTCAGGCTCCTCTTACCATCGGGGGTCATTCCCGTCCTCCTTCGCCTCCAAGGGAAGAGGACCCCCATTCCCATTTAGTCAGCTGCTTCCTCATCTAACTCCTCAGCCGGCGGTCTCCTCCGCCCATATTGCCTCAGCACCCCACCTCTCTTCTTCAGGGGCAAACCCTACACCCCTCCGTCCTCGGGCCATCCATTTCTCAGAACCAAGCTACCTCCCGATGCGAGAGGTTTGGCCTTGATCCCCTCCAACCTCGATATACTATACGGCCGAGCCTGCCTCCCTTGCCCATGAGAGGTCTCACAACTTCGAGCAACCCTGCTCCATTGTCTCTACACACCATGCCCAAGCCCCCTCCGACTTCCTTGCAGAGTGGGCTATCATAAAAAAGGAACTTCATGACCTCAGAAGACAGATCGACCCTCAGAAGGTAGCAGGCATTGCTCTCCCATCATTCCAGTACCTCCGGGTGCCACCCCAATCCGAGCTCCCTGTTACCGGCGATATTCTAGGATTGGAGACCCTTATGTCCACTTAAAGGATTTTGTTTATGAGTCTGCACCGCACAAGTATGACCATCACCTCATGGCCTATTTGTTCAGAAAATCCTTAGATGGTCCGGCTCTAGAATGGTTTTACTCATTACCCCCTGAGGAAGCTAAGGATTTCCAGATCGTCCAGGAGAGGTTCTTGCAGCAATTCCAAGATCGGGTTGGACCCGAATATTCTTTTGTAGATTTGGTAGCTGAGAAAATGAAGCCCGATGAAGAATTCTCAACTTATGCCGACCGGTGGTGCTCATTGGCTTCTAAAGTCTGCTGCCCCATGCCGGAAGAGGAGAAAGTCAAGTTGTTGATCTCCAATGCCACCCGAACCTACCGGGCCATATTGGCCATGAATGACATTTCTACCATGCACCAGCTTTACAGTCGAGGCCGTTTCATTCAGACTCAGCTCAAGGACTCACCTATACACTCCATGTTTGAGACCCCAAAAGCCCATTATGTCAAGAAGCCTCAAGGCCCAGTTACTGAGGGGATCCAAACCAATGAGCAAGTCGGTGCAGTCAGCAACCCCCAAGGCCCGGTAGATAGATCTCCGTACACTCAGCAACCTCAGCAGCCATGGAACAACAACAAACAGCAACCTCCTCAAGGTCAGAACCCTCCCCAAGACCAGCGCCAATACTCTCAGGTCCCTCCACCTCAAAATGGCTTTGCCCCTAGAAAGCCCAATGGACCCAAAAGAACCCAATATCCACCTCTACCCGAGTCATTAGCTGATGTCTTTGCAGCCCTCATGTCCCTCAATGCTCTTAGACTCCCTCCGGAGAAGCCAAACTGGAATATGGCAGCGGACCAAACAAAGTATTGTGTTTACCATCGCCATCCGGGCCACAATGTGTCAGATTGCTTCCAGTTTCGGGATAGATATATGATCTTCATCGCCTAGCAACATCCTGCTATCCCCTACGCCAGCACCATTACTAGCCAATCCCTCTGTTCTTGACACCCTACCTTCTCCCCTCCACCATAACCTCACCTTGTGGAGCAGGCGGATGTTCCATCGGATGTACCCTAATGCATCCATATCTATGCCAAGTCAACTAGTGCAACAATCCAACACCCAGCAGTAGCAGGACGCGGAAGAGATAGATCCGGTCCCAGGGACCCAATATGATATCTTGAATCATTTGGATCAAACTCCCTCCAAGATCTATATTTTAGAGTTGATCAAAAGGTCTCAGACTCATCAAGACGCCCTAAGGGCCTTCCTGCAAAGGGTCATGGTCACCCAGCAGTAGCAGGACGCGGAAGAGATAGATCCGGTCCCGGGGACCCAATATGATATCTTGAATCATTTGGATCAATCTCCCTCCAAGATCTCTATTTTAGAGTTGATCAAGAGGTCTCAGACTCATCAAGACGCCCTAAGGGCCTTCCTGCAAAGGGTCATGGTCAGTGAGGACATGAACCCCGATAATCTGCCCTCAGTACTTTCTATTGTAAACAGGGGACCCACGATCACTTTCTCTGATGGCGAGTTAGCTGCTCCCGAAGCCAGGAAGATGCCCTTATGTGTGACACTGATAATAAATAAAGTAGCTATTGACGTAGCATTAGTGGATACGGGAGCTTCCATCAATGTATGTCCACTAAGCACCTTAAGAGCCTGCAACATCTCAGAGCGTCGGTTGCAGCCTACCCCCACCACCATAGCTACATATGACAATTCCCGGCGGGCTTGTCACGGGGTTATCACTTTGCAAGCACAGTTGGGACCACTTGCCATGTCAGTTGAGTTCTATGTGTTGGATATCGATCACACTTACAAGGCCATCCTAGGGCATCCGTGGATCGAATCACTAGGGGCAGTACCTTCCACAGCACATCAATGTCTGAAGTTTCCCTTCCAAGGGAGGATAGTCAAAGTTAAAAGCGCAGCGACAACCCACACAGTGGAAGCTGTTGAGAGGGTGTTGCCATCAGTCTGGCCATCCAACAAGCCCATTATCTCTATACTTGATGTGAACTATCCCTGGGTTTATACTTTTTCTTCCAATCGCCCAATTGTGTCCCCATCAGTGGCAGCTGTCAGAAAGGATGTGTAACGTTCCGACCGTTCGAATCGTCATTGTGTGGTTATGGAGGCCAGTGTGTGGCCGATGACGTGTGTGTGGCAGGTGGTTTCTGTAGGTTATGATATTTTGCCCAAAGCATTCACTGTTTCTCGATTTCTAACGCGACAGTGAGGGGCGTCGCGTTTTGATCGCGACAGCCCATGGCACCGCGTTCATGACACCGCCGGTTTAAGTGAACATGTGCATGTTTGCCACGTGTCGCATGCAGGGCGCAAGGACTGACGTTAGCAGGCTTAAGGCGACAGCCTAAGGCATCACGTTTAGGTCGCGACTTAGTCGAGCGTCGTGTTCTTAACTTCACTGTGTTTTTAAGAAACCTTGGCAGAATAGAGCTCAGAGAAGCTCTACTCGACCAGGGGGTTTTGCTGTGGAATTTTTGGGCGATTCGGATTGTTAGAGTTTGGCTTGAAGAGTTTCCACTGTGAGGACGCTACGTGGAGTGGAGGAAACGTCGTACGAGCGTCGTTCTTCGCGTTCTTCACGAAGGTAGGGAGATTTCCCATGGTTTGATTCGTGAAACGCTCGTGTGATGTGGATAATGTGTTTCCTGCTTTCTAAACCTTATATAGCATGTGTAGGAACACATTAAAGCATGAAAATGCAATGAAAATCGTAGATTCTAAAGAGTTTGGGGTGATCCAAATGAAGGATTCCGGTTTAGGGTTCGTGCCTGTTAAGGCGTCGACCCATGGCGTCGCGACCATGTCGCGACACAGTGATGCGTCACGTTCAGAAGGCGACACATCGTGCCGTCGTGTTATGAAGGCGACGCAGTACCCTGTCGCAATAACAGCCAAATGTAGTTATTCATAAATGCGTATAAGTGTTTGATTATCCGTTTAGTGTGATTTGTGGTATGTGATGATAGTAAGAGGTGCATTAGCACTCTCTCAACGCTCGGGGAGCATGTGGTGTGTGGTTCATATGGTGTTCACGTGGTTCGCGTGAAGGTTTCACGTGGCTTGTGCGTTGTGCACGTAGTTTCTGTGTACGTGGTGTGTAGTTTGACGCCTTCCGTGGATACCTCTTCAGTTAGGAGCCCCATGTTGTGTGTGAGCCAGGCACGTGAGTGCTCGGGGCTTTTCCCGGTACTGGGTACTGACGAGGTCTTGTCATCTTCCTGGACACCCTCACTCTTGTGTTGAGTAGTACGTCCGACTGAGGGAAAGACGGCAGTGGGACAACGACTAGAGAGAGTTTGTTGTGTTGTCTCTTGTAGCACGCTCGTAGTTGGGGGAGACGGACACCAGTAGACGTACTAGACCCCAGCTAGTCCTATTTTCCAGTGCCTCACTTTAGGGAGCTCGGGCCAGAGTCCCTAAAGGTGCCAGGCATGGGCCTGCGAGGTGTGTGACTTGCAGGTTGTGGTGGTTTAGTTGGACTCCACAGTTCTTTGTACTTGTTTAGTAGAGCGGCAGCTGGACCTTTCGTCCGTGGCTGCGAGACTGAGAGGTAGTCCTGTGTTGTTTGTCTGGGTCGGTAACTGGTGTCGCGAACCAGTTGACGTGGCCCGAGTGTGGCGTTTCTCTACAGTAGCCCGTGCACCTGTTTGGTTTTGCTGTTTATTTATTTACGTCGATTCCTGTTAAGCAGCAAAGGGTAAGTGGTACTTACAGTTTTATATCCTGCTAGATAATAATATAAATTCTAGCGTAGCATTTCCCCCTTTGCTACTTGTGTTCGTTTGCTCGGTTTCTAGGGAGTTTCCCTACTGAGCCAGTGACTCGAGAGGCTTACCCCTACCTCCTACCAGGTGAGGGAGATCAGGAGATTTCGCGCCCGTCGTCCAGTGGAGGGTCAGCACCACCAACAGTGTAAATTTACTTTTCTGTTGTTCACCTCGGGGTATGCCCCAGGTTCTGTTGTAGTTTGGTTACAGTTGTACTACAGTTATGCATATTTCATGTAAATATTTGTGAGATTGGCAGATCTTATGAATATTTGAGCTAGTTCCTTTATGTTTCTACAGACTCGTGGTATGATATCCCTTGCGAGGCTTCGGCCCGTTCGCGGGAGGCAGACTCGAGTTAGGCTCGTTATTAGGTTAACTAGTCTGAACGGCGAGGACCGTCAAAGTTGGTATCAGAGCAAGGTCCGTAAGAATATAAAGGAATTGGAAATTACATGACTATGTCATTACTATAACCCACTGCTTGTAGTGACCCTGGTTTTGTATTGATTCCTTGTGTATTGTGTTGTTGGAATAATGTTTGTGCAGGAGTAGTAATGGCCGAAAGGAGAAATGTGGAAGGTGAAGGAGAAGGGGCAGGAGAGGATCCTACGCAGAGGATGATAGAAAGAATCTGGGAGAGTTTGACAGAGATTCGGGTAAGACTGGATCAGGAACCACCGGTACAGCCAACGGCAGTAGTACCACCATTTCCAGAGGAGGCAGTACCAGTAGCTTCAGTTCCACCCCCACCCGGAGTAGAGGTACCCCCTGTAGTACCTGTACAACCGGCAGTTCCAGTGAGACCAGCTACTGGAGAGGAGACTACGGTACTTGTAGAGCGATTTTTGAGACTGCAGCCCCCTACATACTCAGGAGGTCCCAACCCGGGTATAGCGGAACATTGGATACATGAGATCGAGAGGGTATTTGCGATATTGAGGTGTCCCCAGGAAGATAGAGTAATTCTTGCGGCATACCAGCTACGAGGGTTTGCGTAGAAATGGTGGCGATTAAAGATGCAGACAGTTTTTACAGGCAGGACGGAGGACACTATTTCATGGTCAGAATTTTTGTCAGTTTTTAATGACTCTTTCTTCCCAATACAGATTCAACAAATGAAAAGAGAGCAGTTTAGGTGTCACGCCCCGACGCGGAATATCGGAGCGTGAAGGCAGTTGTAAGAAAAAGGGTATAGAGCGAGTACTAGACATCAAACCATTGCACATTGAATAATACTAAAACAACTTTCTCATTAATAACTTTTCAATGTCTAGTTACAACCACTAATATCAGAGCCATTCTATAGGGCCCAATTACATAGCAAGAAAAGGAAATAACTAACTACAACTCTAAGATAACATAATGACTCGATGGTACTCCTGGCTTCACTCTTGGTCATTCTTTTCCTCTTGAGTGTATGTGTCTTCCTCGGTCTCACCTGAGAACACAACATCAAATAACGTAGGGTGAGCGATAACGCTTAGTAGGACTTAAATCTCAAGCTCAAGCAGGCTTTAAATAATTAACGCATTTAAATGGCAGAGTATCTAAAGATAGCAGGTACAAGAGAGTCAAAATATAGCAAGAGATAGCACAATAGCACGAGATCGAGTATAGTTTCCAAAAATAGCACAAACATCGAGTATAGTACGAATAGCAGGATGGCCATAGCACAACTAGCACCAGTATGGTAATAGCACGACGAGTATAGCACTTGTTTGTCATTCTAGACATTGAGAGAGTATAGCACGTTTTGTGTTTTGATTGTCATATAGATAGTCAAGATAGATAGCACTTGAGTGTAATGCCAAAACACTCTGATCATTTAACTCCCATGGGCACTAGCACTTTCGGGCGCACATCCCAGGACCAGATCGGGCCCTTTATATATTGCCAGGCATTGGTTATATTGTTTATCTTTAGACAATCAGTCAATGGCCAATATAGAGTACCAAGAAGTAGATGAGAGCACTAGATGAATAGAAGAGATAGTAGAGTGAATGTGAATAGACGAGCGAGTAGAGTACAGATGAGAGCTAATGGACATTGCACGTAACACGTCAAGTAAACAGGCGAGAGTAACAGTTGCACAACACGCGACGTCGTATTGGCAGTCAGGTGGAATTCACGATCTTCCACTGGCCATGTTATGCACAAGTCCAGAGGTCCGACGTGATTCAAGGTAAGAGCGAACTTCTAATAGCCGTTGGATCATATCGATCCTTAAGGTGTAATGGGTGTTAGGGTACAACCGGCTCGTCGACCATGTGAGAATCCATGATCAGAGGAGACTTACGGAGGCCTTGTGCAAGGGTTCACTAGTCCAACGAAAGGAATATCCGACGGAGAGTTCACCACAAGCCAAGTAAAGTGTGTTTATAAAACAGGTGCTCGACGTTCTAGAGGAATTCTAGAACAGTGGAGCGTCGATATCGGTATATAAACAACGCAAGAAACGAATACAAGTCCTTTAAAATAGGGCAAGTAATATACTTCATTGCAATAAATTACCAGATACGTTATGAGATACTTTATGCCAGATTTTCAGTCATATATGGGTGGTTCATGTGTGTGCATGTGTAAGAGAAATCATAGATAGAAATAAGTTGTGAATATGTATTTTAAATCATTCAATGTAGCTCCATTTTTAAAACAAGTTTTTACTGGGGGTATAACTGTAAAAAGGTGTAAGAATTATTTAGAAAGCGACAGAAATAATTTTTATGGGTTTTTATGTAAAATCCTGTGAAGGCGACGTACCCATGTAAGGGTCGCGACAGGTACGGGCAGATCGCGACAAGCACATGCATGGGTCGCGACATAACCTGCAATCAGGAACTGAGAATGCGACAGGGGCGGAAAAGGATCGCGACAGGACGGGCACAGAGATCGCGACGGCTTACCTGTCGCGTCCTGAACGTGACAAGTGGACTGTCGCAACCAGACCCAGAAGGTGACATATCGGCCTGTCGCGATCTGGTGGTCTGCGCCTGACTCTGACAGGAGTCAGACCAGACATTGGATTGCAGACCAAAACATTCAAATTTTGATACAGGGTCATTTGGAAATTCATAACTAATTATATACATGATGAAAAATCACGAAATTAGTGACAAATGGAACTACACATACGAGAGTACTTCCAGTAATTAGGAATTCGAGAGAGAGCATAGTTTGAACATGGTTTGAGAACGAACAAGAACGAGTAACATAGAACATGACACAGGGTGCAAGATGGATTTAATTCGAGTAACATGCTCAACAGAAATTAGGGCTTTCAGGGTCAAAAGATCCCTAACAAGATCAAGTATTTACAATAAAAATTCGTAGCATGGGATCAAGTGTACAAGGAGACAAGAATTAAACATGATGTCTCGGGGTTATCATGTTTGCAGGACTTCAAAATTCAAGAACAAAATATTGGCTCGATGAAAAAGAGTGAAACAAGAGGGATTTTGTTCCTGATGTATGGAACAATCTACAGATGGATTTAATTGAGTTTTGCTCGTGAGAATGCCGACCTTTGACTCGATTTGTCTTCTAAGGCTAGAACTTAAAGAACGAGGAAGAAGCTCCAAGAACTCCTTCTTCCCACGAGATCCTCTCCTCCTTGGCCTCTTCTCCACGTCCAACAACCATTGGCAACGAGCTAGGGTCGGCCAAGAGGGTTTAGGAGGTGTATTTATGTAAACACAAGTTCCTATTCTTATTTCTACTCTAATTGCTTTTAATTACGAGATTTCCTAACTCCAACCTTCCTTCCTTTCTTTCCAATATCTATTTAGGCTAGGAAGAGATCCAAATTCGTGCTAAACCATATGGGGTAGGATTAGGAATCCTATTCCAACTCTAGTTGTCACTTTTATTGCTTTAATAACTCCTTTCCAATTACGAGATAATTAAACTCCGAATTTAGGGTATTTCTTATTATTCTCCCTTTGTAATTCATATTTTAACCCAATAAATTCTAGGGGGTCCATTAAGCAAAGCCCATTACTCTTTTCCATTTAATGGGTTTTATTTAATGCTCTTTTCATTTAAATATCCATTTAGCTAGGTTTTAATTCTTTATTTAATTTTTTTATTTTTGCAAAAATTCAGGTTGCTACATTAGGACACTTCAGCAAGGGAACCTCTCGGTGCTCAAATATCAGATGAGGTTTATTTCCTTGAGCAGGTACGCCCCATATATAGTAACTGATAATATCATGATGGTGGAATATTTTATTCGAGGTCTGAGGCCCGAATTGCAAGATGCAGTGATCCCATTGATGTGTAGAACAGTGGAAGAGGCAGCTCAGAGAGCAGCAATACTTGAGAGGACTGTTCGAGCCAGGCAGGGGCAGTCTCAGACAGGTGGTTTAGGCTCAGGTAGTTTTCGGCATCCACAACCGTCAGGAGGAATTAGTAAGGGGAAAGCACCTTCTGGAGCTTCTTCATCATCTGGAATAGCAAAATGGGGCAAGCAGATCAAGAAATTCTTTCAAGGAGGTCGTGGTAGAGGCAGGCAGCAGGGTTTTCAGCAGGGAGGTTTTCAGCAGGGCCGTGGATATAGACCGCCGATTTCAGAAGAATCACAGCAGAGCACGGCAGGACAGCCTACAACATATCCAACTTTTAGATGTTATAATTGTGGGCAGCCAGGACATTTAGCAAGGAATTGTCCGTATCCTCGAGAGCAGACTTATGGTAGAGGAACCCAGCAGCAGTAGCAGCAGCAGCCCTTTCAACGGTCAGCAGAGCAGGGCAGAGGTGCACCGTATCAAAGAGGAGGACGGGGTCGAGTGATGGCTGTTACCAGAGCTCAGGCGGAAGCATCCAATCTTATTGAAGGTATTTTACCTTTCTTTGATTATACTGCTAGAATATTAATTGATCCGGGTGCTTCCCATTCATTTATTTCCGAAGATTTTCTGGATAGCATGGTACTTCCTTTAGAAGAAAGGTCTTGTGAGTTGGTAGTGGAAATTCCTTCAGGAGGTTATTTGTTGACTTCCTGCTTTATAGAAGAGGTTCCGATAGTAATTCATGGGAATCAAATGCCAGTAAGGTTGTATGCTTTAACATTGAAAGAATATGATGTGATTTTGGGGATGGATTGGTTAGAGGCCTATGGGGCACTGGTTGATTGTAGAAAGAAGAGAGTCAGATTTTGCAGACCCGGTGGTGAAATGTTTGAATTTCAAGGTATGCCTTTTTACACTCCCAAGTTTATTATTTCTGCACTTAGAGCTAGAAAGTTAATTAATGCGGGACGTGTAGCGTACCTTGCTTCTGTTAGTCTTGTTGAATCTAGTAAGTCTGTAGATTCAGTGCCTGTGATTAGAGAATTTGCAGATGTGTTCCCAGATGAGTTGCCAGGGTTAGCTCCGCGAAGAGAGGTAGACTTCACAGTTGAATTGCGGCAGTTTACCTATCTCTAAAGCACCAAATAGAATGGCCCCAGCAGAATTAAAAGAATTGAAAAAGCAGTTGCAAGAGTTAGTAGAAAAAGGTTTCATTAGGCCTAGTCAGTCACCATGGGGAGCGCCAGTGTTATTTGTCAGAAAGAAAGATGGTAGTTTAAGAATGTGTATAGATTACAGGCAGTTGAATAAAGTTACAATTAAGAATAAGTATCCACTTCCTCGGATCGATGATTTATTTGATCAACTGCAGTCAGCCAAAGTATTTTCCAAGATAGATTTGAGATCAAGATATCATCAATTGCGGATCAGAGAAGAAGACATTGAGAAGACAGCTTTTCGGACTAGATATGGGCATTATGAGTTTGTTGTGATGCCTTTTGGATTGACAAATGCACCTGCAACATTTATGAATTTGATGAACATAATATTTCATCAATATTTAGATCAGTTTATAGTGGTCTTTATTGATGATATATTGGTTTATTCAGCATCGGAAGAGGAACATGCAGATCATTTGTGGATTACCTTGCAGATATTGAGGGATCATCAGTTATTTGCTAAGTTTAGTAAATGTGAGTTCTGGTTGAAGGAAATTCAGTTTCTGGGTCATGTGATATCAGGTGAAGGTATTGCAGTGGATCCAGCCAAAGTTGAGGCAGTAATGAAGTGGGAAGAGCCGGGGACTGTGTTTGAGATTAAGAGTTTTCTGGGTTTAGCTGGTTATTACAGAAGATTTATCCAGGATTTCTCCAAGATAGCAGCACCAATGACAAGGTTGACAAGAATGGGTGTTCCTTTTGTGTGGTCCCCGGAGTGCAGGCGCAATTTTGCAGAATTGAAGAAGAGGTTGACATCGGCACCAGTTCTAGAAATTCCATCGGGCAGTGGCAGATTTGTTTTGTTTACAGATGCATCCAAGAGAGATTTGGGTGCAGTTTTAATGCAGCATAGTAAAGTGGTAGCCTATGCCTCCAGGCAATTGAAGAAACATGAGGAGAACTACCCTACTCATGATTTAGAGTTGGCAGCCGTAGTTTTTGCATTAAAAATCTGGCGGCATTATTTGTATGGTGAAAGATTTGAGATTTTTACTGATCATAAAAGCTTAAAATATATTTTCTCTCAGAAAGATTTGAATTTAAGGCAGCGCCGATGGATGGAATATTTAAAGGATTATGACTTTAATTTGGCATATCATCCAGGCAGAGCAAATGTGGTGGCAGATGCACTGAGCAGAAAAGCGGTTATGAATCAACTTATGATCAGAGAATGGAAACTTTATGAGGATGTGGCGGAGAATTCTTTCCATGTGCCAAGTAGTCAACGCAGAGCAATATTAGCAACTAGTGCAGTGGAGCCTTCTCTTTATTGGAAAATAGTAGAGGCACAGAAAGCAGATACCAATTTAGCAGATATTCTCAGAATGGATGAAGTAAATTTGGGGCATGATAATGTGGTCAGACTAAAAGGACGATTGTATGTCCCAGAAGATACAGAAATTAAACAGAAGGTTTTAGAAGAAGCTCACAAATCGAGGTACACCATCCACCCAGGTAGCACTAAAATGTATCAAGATATGAAGAAGCATTTTTGGTGGCCAAATATGAAGAGAGAAATTGCAGAATTTATAATCAGATGTGCAGTATGTCAGCAAATAAAAGCAGAGCATCAGAAGCTAGGAGGATTGTTGCAGCCATTACCCATTCCGCAGTGGAAGTGGGATGACATAGCAATGGATTTCATAGTTGGTTTGCCCAGTTCATCAGGTCATAATGCAATATGGGTTTTTGTGGATAGATTGACCAAGGTCTACAGACTATTACCAGTTAGCATGACATGGTCAGTTGATAGATTAGCTAAGTTGTATTTTGAAAGGATTGTACCTTTGCATGGAATACCAGTCACTATAGTTTCAGATCGAGACCCTCGATTTACTTCAGACTTTTGGAGAAGTTTGCAAAGAGTCTTCGGCACAGAGCTAAGGTACAGTTCAGCATATCATCCTCAAATAGATGGGCAGACAGAAAGAACAATTCAGACTATTGAAGATATGTTGAGAGCTTGCTGTCTTGTGTGGGGAGGCATTTGGGAGCGTCATTTGGGTCTGGTTGAGTTTGCATATAACAACAGCTACCATTCAAGTATTGAAATGGCACCTTATGAAGCCTTGTATGGTAGACCGTGCAGATCACCGTTAAATTGGCATGAAGTAGGAGAGAGGCAGGTTTTGGGCCCAGAAATGGTTCGTCAGTGTGCAGAAACAGTAAAATTTATCCAAGAAGAGTTGAAAACAGCCCAAAGTCGCCAGAAGAGTTATGCAGATGTTAGACGCAGACCATTACAATTTGAAGTTGGTGATTATGTATTTTTAAAAGTGTCTCCTACTAAAGGTGTATTAAGGTTCAGTAAGAAAGGCAAGTTGAGCCCAAGATATGTTGGGCCATTTCAAATAAAAGAAAGAATGGGTGAAGCAGCTTATAAATTGGATTTGCCAGCGGATTTCACTGATGCACATGATGTGTTTCATGTCTCAATGTTAAGAAAATATATCAAAGATCCAACCCAAGTTGTCAGTTATCAAAGAGATGATTTGAAGCCCGACATGTCAATGCCGGAATATCCAGTGCAAATTTCAGGCTACAGAACCCAAAAGCTCAGGAATAAAGAAATTGAGTTGGTAAAGGTTAGATGGGAGAACAGACAGGGTGGTGAAGATACTTGAGAATTAGCGGAAGAAATGAGAAAAGCGTATCCATACTTGTTTGAGTAAGTCTTTATTTCTTTTTAGGTGATAGTACCATATGGATTGAATTGAAATTTTGATAGTTGGCTTTTATTTTAAATTTCGAGGATGAAATTTCTTTTTAGGTGATAGTAATGTAACGTTCCGACCGTTCGAATCGTCATTGTGTGGTTATGAAGGTCAGTGTGTGGCCGATGACGTGTGTGTGGCAGGTGGTTTCCGCAAGTTATGAGATTTTGCCCAAAGCATTCACTGTTTCTCGGTTTCTAACGTGACAGTGAGGGGCGTCGTGTTTTGTTCGCGACAGCCCATGGCGCCGCATTCATGACACCGCCGGTTTAAGTGAACGTGTGCATGTCTGCCGCGTGTCGCATGCAGGGCGCAAGGACTGACGTTAGCAGGCTTAAGGCGACAGCCTAAGGCGTCGCGTTCAGGTCGCGACTTAGTCGAGCATCACGTTCTTAACTTCACTGCGTTTTTAAGAAACCCTGGCAGAACAGAGCTCAGAGAAGCTCTGCTCAGCCAGGGGGTTTTGCTGTGGAATTTTTGGGTGATTCGGCTTGTTAGAGTTTGGCTTGACGAGTTTCCACTGCGAGGACGCTACGTGGAGCGGAGGAAACGTCGTACGAGCGTCGTTCTTCGCGTTCTTCGCGAAGGTAGGGAGATTTACCGTGGTTTGATTCGTGAAACGCTCGTGTGATGTGGATAATGTGTTTCCTGCTTTCTAAACCTTAGATAGCAGGTGTAGGAACACATTAAAGCAAGAAAATGGAATGAAAACCGTAGATTCTAATGTGTTTGGGGTGATCCAAATGAAGGATTCCGGTTTAGGGTTCGCACCTGTTAAGGCGTCGACCTATGGCGTCACGACCATGTCGCGACACAGTGATGTGTCACGTTCAGAAGGCGACACATCGTGCCATCGCGTTATGAAGGAGATGCAGTACCTTGTCGCGATAACAGCCAAATGTAGTTATTCATAAATGCGTATAAGTGTTTGATTATCCGTTTAGTGTGATTTGTGGTATGTGATGATAGTAAGAGGTGCATTAGCACTCCCTCAATGCTCACGGAGCGTGTGGTGTGTGGTTCATATGGTGTTCACGTGGTTCGCGTGAAGGTTTCACGTGGCTTGTGCGTTGTGCACGTAGTTTCTGTGTACGTGGTGTGTAGTATGACGCTTTCCGTGGATACCTCTTCAGTTGGGAGCCCCAGGTTTTGTGTGAGCCAGGCACATGAGTGCTCGGGGCTTGTCCCGGTACTGGATACCGACGAGGTCTTGTCGTCTTCCTGGACACCCTCACTCTTGTGTTGAGTAGTACGCCCGGCTGAGGGAAAGACGGCAGTGGGACAGTGACTAGAGAGAGTTTGTTGTGTTGTCGCTTGTAGCGCGCTTGTAGTTGGGGGAGACGGACACCAGTAGACATACTGGACTCCAGCTAGTCCTGTTTTCCAGTGCCTCACTTTAGGGAGCTCAGGCCAGAGTCCCTAAAGGTGCCAGGCATGGGCCTGCGAGGTGTGTGACTTGCAGGTTGTGGTGTTTTAGTTGGACTCCACAGTTCTTTGTACTTGTTTAGTGGAGCGGCAGCTGGACCTTTCGTCCGTGGCTGCGAGACTGAGAGGTAGTCCTGTGTTGTTTGTCCGGGTCGGTAACTGGTGTCGCAAACCAGTTGACGTGGCCCAAGTGTGGCGTTTCTCTACAGTAGCCTGTGCACCTGTTTGGTTTTGCTGTTTATTTATTTACGTCGATTCCTGTTAAGCAGCAAAGGGTAAGTGATACTTACAGTTTTATATCCTGCTAGATAATAATATAAATTGCTAGCGTAGCATTTCCTACTTTGCTACTTGTGTTCGTTTGCTCGGTTTCTAGGGAGTTTCCTACGAAACAGTGACTCTAGAGGCTCACCCCTACCTCCTACCAGGTGAGGGAGATCAGGAGATTTCGCGCCCGTCATCCAGTGGAGGGTCAGCACCACCAGCAGTGTAATTTTACTTTTCTGTTGTTCACCTCGGGGTATGCCCCAGGTTCTGTTGTAGTTTGGTTACAATTGTACTACAGTTATGTATATTTCATGTAAATATTTGTGAGATGGCAGATCTTATGAATATTTGAGCTAGTTCCTTTATGTTTCTAAGGACTCGTGGTATGATATCCCTTGCGAGGCTTCGGCCCGTTCGTGGGAGGCGGACTCGAGTTAGGCTCGTTATTAGGTTAACGGGTCTGAACGGCGAGGACCGTCACAGGATGTATCAGCAAACGCCAAAGGGTGGGATATCATGTTTAGAATCGGCTACCAGACCGGAAAAGGGTTAGGTGCTCATCTCCAAGGCAGAGTCAAAGCTGATCAACAGTCTCTTACTTGGACACTGTATGATCACTTCATCAGGGGACCTATGCAGCCCGGGTATAACACTATGGTGAAAGAAGTTCCAAAGTCAGCGTATCAAGTATTGGAAGCTCAGCGACCTGGAAAGAAGAAGAAGGCCGAGACGGATACAGAAGCATCAGATCTCGAAGATTTGATTTCAGCAGTCAGTTTTCTGTTCAATGAACCTGAAGCAGAGGCAGAGGAACCTGAATCAGAAGATCTCATTTCAGCAGTCAACCACTTGTTCAGCGAGGATGACCTATCGCAGTCTCAAGCAGCAGCGGCATCAGCATCAGCATCACCAGCCACCATCAAGCGACAGTTGCTTGGATTTGGTGAGGAAATTGAAATTGTTAGTTCAGCCGAATTAACAAGGGAGCTCTGGCCAGGGTTTTCTCGGCCTCTCAGCCACTTTGTTTCGTCCATCCTTGTTTATAAATTCCATTTCATTCCCTTATCTCCTCCCTTCATCCTCCAATTCTCCCCCGAAGCTGTTGAAGCATTACTCTCCCCTTCACCCCTCTTCGCCATTTTCCTTAATGGCTCGATTCTGTCCTTCTACCGAAGCCTCCCAATGTAATGTAGTTCTTTTCCTTAATAACAAATCCAAAAAAAAAAAAGAAATGTGTGCTTTCTCCATACTTGTCAACCTTTTTTTTTCCTTCCTCGGACGGCGATCCCCGTCTTTCCCTTTCCTCCTTCCTCGGACGGCGATCCCCGTCTTTCTCCTTCCTCCTTCCTCGGACGGCGATCCCTGTCTTTCTCCTTCCTCTTCTTCGGACGGCGATCCCCGTTCACCTCCTCTCTCCTGACATCTTCTTCCCGTTGTTTGACTCTTGCTGTCTCGCTCTCTCTCCCCTTCCCGACGGCGATCCCCGTCACCTCTGTGCCCCTTCTCTCTTGACGGAGATCCCCGTCACTCCCTTCTTCCTAGGCAGCGATCCCCGCCCTTTACCTCTTTTTGCTCAAGCTGTGTTTCCGCCTGTCGACCAACATGGTCGTTTTGGGTGATCTGGGTGAGGGGTCCTCTGTTCCCCTACATCCCAACTCTGTTGCCGGCACCCTGAGCTTGGGTGGCTTGCCTCCTCCTCCAGTCCCATCGGAGGACTTTCGCGGCCCTTCCGCACCCTTTTCTTTCCGTTCCAATAAATCTCTGGACGTTTCTCCAGAACCCTCTATAAATATCAAATCTAGTTTAGGTCCAGAGGTAGAATCTAGCAAGTCCCCGTACCTGTCTAGGAAGAAGGGTAGTGGCATACCCCGCAGATATCTTTTAGACCTGGTACATAGGTGCGGCGCTCTTCTAGCTGTTGAAGAGTTCGTCCAGGAAGCAGTGGTTCTAAACATAGAGGATCTGCACATAGAGGAAGGGCTAGACGACGGATTTGGAGTGTATGAGATCTTAGCTGAAGATGACCCATCGAATGAAAATGAGTGTGAAACAGAGGATGCTGTCGAGATGTATGCGAGTGGCATGAGGAGATTTGATGAACCCACCTCGGCAGTCGACGAGTCCACCAAAGAGGTAAACGTGGGAACAGAAGAGGATCCCAGGCTTTTAACCATAGCTTCCAGTCTCCCTCCAGAAGAAGAAGAGGCGCTCATAGAGATGCTAAGGGAGTTCAAAGATTCCTTTGCCTGGTCCTATGACGACATGCCCGGCATTGACCCTGAACTGGTTGAACACAGGTTAATTTTAAAGCCAGGGGCAGTTGCCGTTAAACAAAAGTTAAGGAGATTTCTCCCCCACATTGCTCTAAAAATGAAAGAGGAAATTGACAAACTACACAAAGCCAAGTTCATCCGTGTAGTCCTCTACCCATTGTGGGTGGTAAATATAGTCTCGGTAATGAAGAAAGATGGAAGGGTGCGCTTCTGCATAGACTTCCGGGACTTGAATAAGGCATGTCCAAAGGATGATTTCCCATTACCTCATTTGGATGTCTTAATTGATAATACTGCAGGGTTCGAAACTCTATCATTCATGGATGGGTATTCAGGTTATAATCAGATCCGTCTAGCCCCGGAGGATCAAGAGAAGACTTCTTTCACCACCCCCTGGGGAACGTATTGTTATGTGGTTATGCCATTTGGACTGAAGAATGTCGGTGCCACTTATCAAAGGGCAATGTTAGCTATCTTCCACGACATGATACACATTGACGTTGAGGTCTACGTGGATGATATCGTGGTGAAGTCTCGGACTCGAAGATAACACTCCTCCGTCCTTGCCAAAGTGTTCCGTCGCGCACAAGAGTATCAATTGAAGATGAATCCGAAGAAGTGCATATTTGGGGTTTCCTCGGGAAAATTGCTAGGGTTCATAGTCAGCAACGGGGGATTCAAATAGACCCTCACAAGGCCAAGGTGATAAATGAAATGCCTCCTCCCAAGAACATATCTGAGCTTCGAGGTTTGATTGGTCGGCTTCAGTTCATAAGGAGATTCATATCTCAGCACTCCCAAAGATGTCGTCCCTTCTATGAATTATTAAGAGGAGGAGTCAATTTTGAATGGAACACTAAGTGCCAAGAGGCCTTTGATGAACTCAAGAGTTACCTTATGAATCCGCAGTGCTTCAAGCACCCATCCCTGGGAAACCCTTGATTCTATATCTGTCGACCATTGAGGACTCCCTAGGAGCTGTCCTTGCTCAACATGATGAATCTGGCAAAGAAAGGGCAGTCTATTACCTATCTAGGCTCTTCAATCCTTCCGATATCAAACTCACCACAATGGAGAAAACATGTGCAGCGCTAGTTTGGGTAGTGCAGAAGTTGAAGCACTATTTCCTAGCTCATAAAGTGAGTTTGATTTCTAGAATGGACCCCATTAGGTATCTTCTGGAGAAGCCCGTCCTCGCCGAAAGATTGGCACGCTGGCAAAGTTTCCTCTCTCAATTCGACATTGCCTTTGTAGTTCAGAAAGCTATAAAAGGGTATGCCATTGCTGAGCACCTAGCTCACCTCCCTCTCCCTCATAGTAACACGGTTCAAGAGGAATTCCCCGATGAAAACCTGTCACTCATCTCTCGCGATCCCTTCTGGTCGCTCCACTTTGATGGCGCTCTCAATTCTAGGGGACGGGGCATAGGTGCTGTTCTACTCACCCCAAAAGGGATCACCATTCCTCTAGCCTATCAACTCCAATTCTATGCCACCAACAATATCTCAGAGTATGAGGCTCTCCTTGCCAGTCTTAAGCTTGCCTACCTCTTAGGCGCGCATCACCTCAAGATCATAGGAGATTCTCAACTCGTTCTTCGGCAAGTTCTTTCTACCTATCGCACTCGTGACCCTAAACTCAAGCCCTACCAAGATCTGGTCACGCTCCAAGCTAAGCAATTCCGTCAACTCATCTACATCCATACTTCTCGCTCTCAAAATATCCTGGCCGATGCCCTCGCATTCCTGGCCTCCTCTCTCTCCTGTTGGGGATCGGATGGGTGGATGGATCAGATCTAGAAGGGGGGGTTGAATAGATCTAACACCAATTAACGCGGAAGCTTAAGCAATTAAAAATTACTTCGAATTAAATATCAATTCACCCAAACAATTTACTGATCTGAAGAGTGATTAGTGTGTGTGAGCAAATCGATTAGTAGTGTGAACGAAATCCCTATGCATGCATCTAGCGAAATACAAAGTCAAACCACAATTCAAACCATTGCACAGAGGATTTTTAGGTGGTTCAGAAATCACCTCCAGTGACTCCTACGTCCACCCCTCACACAGTGAGGCCACACTACTCAAAAACCTTGAGTACAACTCACACAGGAGCACGACGACTCCAAACACCCTTAAGCACGACAACTCAAGAAACACCTAGAGCACGACGACTCCAAACTGAGCACGACGGCTCAAACAACAACTGGAGTACTACGACTCCAAATTGAGCACGACGGCTCAAACCACACAGTGAGTGCGACGACTCACAAACTAGAGCTCGACGGCTCACAGTACAAAAACTAGATCAAACACAAAAGAGATCAGATCCTCTAGCAATGATCTGATTCAAAACAATTTCGTACACAGAAATTTGTGCAGAATTTCATGCACAAATCTCATTGACGAAGAAGGAAAAACAAACTCAGAAATAAGGCAAATAGATGTAGAAAGAGTGTTCTTCGATGAAGAGGCCTTGCAGACGCTTCAATTGAGGAGCCTTGATGGAAATCGATGGAGATTCTCCTCAATTGGCGGTGCTCTGCTTTGATGGCATCTGAAATGCCAGAAATCCTTCTTCTCCTGAGCCTCTTCAGTTGGATCTGCTCCCTTGCCTTGCACAGCAACCTTCTCTCCAGGGATTCCCTTTGATTCCCTTGTCCTTCCTCTTGAAAGGATGACTTGCAGCTTCTAGAGATGGAGACAGATCTGGAAAACCCCCTTTGGCCACCAAAAGGCTTCTTCTGGAAGTGTATGGGCTCTCTTGCCTTTGGGGTTCAAGGAGCATGGGTATTTATAGCCCCATATGTCCATAAAGTGCCTTGGGGTGCATGGGCACGAACCCTAGGTCAAATCCCCTAAATCCCAAGCAGCCACGTGTACAAAGAAATTCACGTTTTTCAGTTTCAGCCAGAGTGTGTCGACCTGCCCTGATCTAGTGTCGACTGCTCTCCCAGTTAGGCAAACTGGTCTGCTGGAAACTGGGTCTAGTGTCGACCTGCCCTGATCTAGTGTCAACACTGCCTGGGACTGTGTCGACACTGCCTGGGACTAGTGTCGACACTGCCTGGGACTAGTGTCGACCTGACTTGATCTAGTGTCGACCTGTTGTCCCAGTCAGGTAAACTGATCTGCTGGAAACTGGGTCTAGTGTCGACCTCACTTGATCTAGTGTCGACACTACCAAGACAAAAATGTGTGAACCTAAAAATTTAACACATAAACCATTAGTACAAGATATTATCATTAAAATATGAGATATTAAACATCAAAAATATGTTGTTTAAGCATTATTGTGATATTGATAAAATGTATAACATGTTCAACATATCATCATCAAAATCACAACATGTCATCATCAAAATCACAATATGTCATTATTAAAATCACAACATGTCATCATTAAAATCATAATATCTCATCATTAAAATCACAATATGTCATCATCAATATCACAGTATGTCATCATTAAGATCACAGTATGTCATCATCAAAATTAAGGTATGAGGGATGTTCATTAGATATCATTAAAATACAACTTTAGGAAGTTCCAAAACACACTCAACCCAACAATCTCCCCATTTTTGATGATGACCAAACATATCTCCCTTGACTGCAATAACTCCCCTTGACCATATGCATCCTTTGAACTTTCTCCTCATAAAGAACATTCTCCCCTTAGAAACTTTTACTTTCTCCCCCTTTAAAGGAACTTTCTCCCCCTTTTTGACAGCATCAAAAAGATAGACAAGAGAGAGACACAATGATGGTTGGAGACCAAAAGATAAAGAGTGAGAAATGAAGGTTCAGAAATGATCAAAATAAGTGAGGCAAAGTGATATTGTGAAATGAGAGAAAAGATAATGTTTTTGTTATTGTGCAACAAAGTTTAATCACAAAGACACACTCAACACAAAGAATAGCAAATTATAATGAGCTGAATGTAGTTAAAATAATGATGCAAATGTGAAGAAAAGTGACCTATATGAATGAGCAGAAATATTTAACAAGGATGTTAGGAGCTTTAAGTTTAACACAATGTAAAATAATAGATCTAAACTCAGTAGACATGAACTTAATTAAGGTCTTAAGCTTTTCTATCCTGTCTTTTTTATTTTCTTTCAATTTTAACTGGGAAAGAATACAAGAATAAATTAGTTAAATCTCACTTTTCAGTGCAAGAGATCACATTGATCAGATGCAAGACCTCCTGATTACTCAGTGGTTTAACTTTCATTATCTTATACAGAGTTGAAAACTTTTATTTCCACTTTTTGACACGAAACAAATCACTTATCAGGTGAAATGACCCAGTTACTCAGTGGTTCAAGAATTTGCATTGCTCTATTTGTATCTTTCCAAATTGATCTTTTTTTTTTTTTTGATATTTAGCAGGAATATGTTTGCTTTGACCAAAAAGTCATGACAACAAATTTAGAAAAATTATTCTTAACATGTGGTAAAAATAAAGCTTAAACATACACATGTAAAATATTAAAGCCACTCATGTGCCTACAAGTGTTTTGCAAGTCATTTTAAAGACATTCAGTATTAAGAGTGCATGGCTTTGAAATGATACTGAATCTTTGAAATTAAACTAAATGCACAATGATTTTAGTTTCAATCTTTTAATTCTCTCATAAGAAAATAGCACAAGGACTCAAAAATTTTGATGAGTTTGAGGTTCAAAATAGACAAGTAAGGTCAAGAAATGTAACAATAACTTCCCTTTTTCATGTAACTCCCCCTCACAATGTGAACATGAAGATTATAGGAGGAATAGGAATGAAATGACATGAAGGCAGAATGAACATGAATGTTTTTATTGAAAGACAATGACTCCCCCTCAACAATTGCATACAAGGCTCTTGATACTTGTGGAGACATATACTCACACATAGTGAAAGTGTCCAGACAAGTCTGACTTGTCTTTCTTCAAATCACCATTTGATATACCAAGAATGCCAATGCAATGTGAGAGTGAGGAATTATGAGCAAGAATATTTGTCAACAAACTGAATGAGAGTTGATGATGAATCAGATATGACAGAATATTTTTCCAGCAAATTTCTCCAGCATTTCACTCAGATTCTTTCGAATTCACCCCCCCCCCCCCCATAAGATATGCATGATATGAAATGATCATTTAAGCAATTCAGATATGTTCATTTCAAGCAATTTGCACAGAAAGAGTATGAACATGATCAAGCATATATCAACATGACAATTTATTGAAGGAGAAAAGTTTTTTTTTTAAAAGACTGAAAATAAAGTTTTTGAGATTTTTCATTTTGCTTGATGACCTTTATGCAGAAAAGACTATTGATACTTGGTGGAGAATTTTTCTCACGCATGATGATAGTTTCCAGACAAGCCTAACTTGTCCTTTCACATTTCACCATTTGATATACCCTAGTCACTGCAAAAAGGGTCAATTATACTTTATTTTTAGCATGAAATTCATTGCATTTATTGAAAACATTTTTGCACTTTTTCAAATTTACTCCCCCTTAATATGTGCATGGAATGAAAAAGCTAGCAAACAATTCACACATGATTATGAGCACAATTAGCTTTAAGCATAACATGACTTTTGGTACTTGGCGGAGTATTTTACTCACGCATAATGATAGCGTCCAAACAAGCATAACTTGTTCTCCCACATGTCATTATTTGATATACCAAAAAGTCAAATCAGTTGCATGCACACAAACATGATTCCAATTGTTATGACATAAAGTTCATTGTTGGGAGTAGCATTGATACACATTTCTCATGTTCAGATAACAATTAAACATTCATCTCAATTCAAGCAATTCAAGTTTGAAATGATAAAGAATTTTACATGAACAGTCTTCATTTCTTTTTCAAAGATTTTACCTGTGTTCTCCAATCATTTCTAGCCTTGCACAGCTAATATCTTGAATCCATTTACAATGTATGGCTGCAAGACTCCTCAGCTTGCTGATCAAGCTGGTTTTGGGACCCACACTCGCTTGGGTCCTGCAATGAAATCAATGTTAGATTGCAACAAAGATTTCTGAATCCAAAATGCTTTCATTTTTTTTTGTATAGATGCATTTCTTTCATTAATAGAACTATAAGCAGAATTAGTTCCAGATTTTCTTTTTGCCTTGCTCAATGCATCTATGTTTTCATGAAGTTTTCTATTTTTTGGATTTTTAATTAAAGTTAATGACTCTTACACAAGGAAGATCATTGGTACTTGGCGGAGGTTATTCCTCACACATAATGATAGTTTCCAGACAAGCATGACTTGTCTTCCACAGTTCACCATTTAATATACCAATTGATCTTTGTATAAAAGTTTCATATGACTTCAGTTTTTATTTAGCAGGGAATCTCTCAGAAGAATTTACCTGGTGAGCTTTTCATTTTCTTTCATTCTCTTCACTTACTTTCCTTGTAGCCTTAGTCATTAAGCCTTCATCTTTAGTCTTCATCTTGAAATTGACTACAAGGATCCCTGCATCCAGCATTCAAGCAGCACATTTTAGAACCCAAACTTGTTTGGGTCCTATGGATCTTCCATGAATTTGCAACAATGATTTTTGAATCCAAAAAGATTTTATTTTGGGTGCATTTTGCTGAAGACTAGAAACACTGAAATCTTGGTTTCTAATCTTAGAGTTATTGGTATATAATGCACCACTGACATTCTGAACATTTTGTTTTCTATTTTTCAGATTTTTATCATGGAGATTTTTAGCATGGAATTTAGAAGAGATCTTTTGTGCAATAACTCCTTTTTCATGTACATAGAATTTCTGAGTATTTTCAGCATGAATATGATCTTTATTCTTATGTACATCAACATGAAACATAGGAGCATGCACAAGATTATCAATTCTATGCCAACATTCCCTAGAAGTATGCCCAAATTTATGACAATAAAAACATTGGACTGATTTGGCATGTTTATTGAAATGTTGATCTTTATTCCAACAATGTTTGGCAAGATGACCAGGTTTATTACAATTAAGGCAAATGAGAGTATTTTTACCTGGTACTTACCTTGGCATGTATGCATTTGTTGAAATCTCCTTTTCATGTGAGGAGGCTTACCATGAGAGAAGGAGGTACCTTTTTGTAGCTCTTGGCATGATGTGAATTTGAATTTGCCTTGGAGCTTTTTGGATTGATGGAGGAAGTAGATGAGTCCTCTTGACATAGCATTCCTCTCTTTCCTGTCTGTTTCTGAACAAGAACTTTCACTAGCTTTTCATTAGAATTAGAAGAGTTCTTGTTCACAACAGATTTAACAAATGTTATTGTGCTTTTCTTTTCATTTTTCTTGGATTTCACAGAAGCAAGACTTGTGTTTGTAGTGTTTTTCAATTCATGTTGAAGCTTCTGTTTTTCAACTTTTAATGAAACAACTTCTTTTTCTGAAGTTTGAAGCTTGTTTAGCATGACATCCAAACCATTTTTTCTCTGTTCTTTTCATTTTCAAATTGTTCAATTTGTTTTTCCAAATTAGCAAGTTTATTCCTTAAATTGCTACATTGATTGTCCAATGGTTTGTCATTCACCAAGCCTTCAATCTTTCTTTTCAGATGATGATTTTCTTCAACAAGTTTTTGCATCTTTCATTTATTTGATGATCATGAGCCATGTTAGAAATTTGTTTGTTTAATTGATCATTATCAAATTGGAAGTTTTCATTGAGATTAATTAATTTTCCATTTTCCTCTTCCAGATCAATGACTTTTGTTTTCAATAGCTCATGATTTTCTTTCAATCCATTCAATTTATTTTCACAGATTTGGACTTCATCTTCAAATTCTCTTTCTCAGAATTTAATTTTTCAACTTCAATTTTCAAATTCTCATTTCTTCTGAAGGATATTTATCATTTTTCTGGAGCAATTCAATTGTATTTTTCAAGTTTTCACTTTCTTTATGGCAATGTTTTAAAGTCTTTTTCAAGTCTTTATTTTTACTGTTCAGCTTTGCATTAAGATTTTGCATCTTTTTACAGAATTCAATCAATTCAACATAAGACATGCTTTCATCTTCATCAGAATCAGAATTAGAATACACAAATGGATCTGGAGTTGATTTACCTGACCTTTTAGACCCATTTGAACTCGTGTTCTGAAGAGGATGAAGAATGCTCTAAGCTCTTAGAATGTGCTGTTAGAGCCATAACCTTATGAATTGTTGATTCTCTGGATCCATTGAGGCTCCTCTTTGCCATAATGTACTTGTGAATTTCTTTTGCTCCTTTTCTTTGTGCTTCCTTTGAAAAACTTGATGAAGGTGAGACTGGTGATTTCTCTGAAATTATAACAGGAAATTCATGCAGATTAAATGGATTTGCCATTATACCAAGACTCACAAAAGACTATTAGATCTAATCACAGTGAATCAATGTAACAAGAAATTAGATCTAACAATTAGAGTGGTTAACCTGCTCTAATGCCAAATGGAAGAATCAGAGCGATTAAACACACAATTCAAGCAATTAACACAGAGATCAAACAGAACCAATCAAATTCAGATCAGAAATAGATATTAACCCGCTCTGATACCAATTGTTAGGAATCAGAGGATTAATCACACAGAGACAGATCATCCAAAAACACAACTGATGAACAATAAACCCGCTCTGATACCAATTGTTGGGGATCGGACGGGTGGATGGATCAGATCTAGAAGGGGGGGTTGAATAGATCTAACACCAATTAACGCGGAAGCTTAAGCAATTAAAAATTACTTCGAATCAGAGATCAATTCACCCAAACAATTTACTGATCTGAAGAGTGATTAGTGTGTGTGAGCAAATCGATTAGTAGTGTGAACGAAATCCCTATGCATGCATCTAGCGAAATACAAAGTCAAACCACAATTCAAACCATTGCACAGAGGATTTTTAGGTGGTTCGAAAATCACCTCCAGTGACTCCTACGTCCACCCCTCACACAGTGAGGCCACACTACTCAAAAACCTTGAGTACAACTCACATAGGAGCACGACGACTCCAAACACCCTTAAGTACGACGACTCAAGAAACACATGGAGCACGACGACTCTAAACTGAGCACGACGGCTCAAACAACAACTAGAGTACTACGACTCCAAATTGAGCACGACGGCTCAAACCACACAGTGAGTGCGACGACTCACAAACTAGAGCTCGACGGCTCACAGTACAAAAGCTAGATCAAACACAAAAGAGATCAGATCCTCTAGCAATGATCTGATTCAAAACAGTTTTGTACACAGAAATTTGTACAGAATTTCATGCACAAATCTCATTGACGAAGAAGGAAGAACAAACTCAGAAATAAGGCAAATAGATGTAGAAAGAGTGTTCTTCGATGAAAGGCATTGCAGACGCTTCAATTGAGGAGCCTTGATGGAAATCGATGGAGATTCTCCTCAATTGGCGGTGCTCTGCTTTGATGGCATCTGAAATGCCAGAAATCCTTCTTCTCTCTGAGCCTCTTCAGTTGGATCTGCTCCCTTGCCTTGCACAGCAACCTTCTCTCCAGGGATTCCCTTTGATTCCCTTGTCCTTCCTCTTGAAAGGATGACTTGCAGCTTCTAGAGATGGAGACAGATCTGGAAAACCCCTTTGGCCGCCAAAAGGCTTCTTCTGGAAGTGTATGGGCTCTCTTGCCTTTGGGGTTCAAGGAGCATGGGTATTTATAGCCCCATATGTCCATAAAGTGCCTTGGGGTGCATGGGCACGGAACCCTAGGTCAAATCCCCTAAATCCCAAGCAGCCACGTGTACAAAGAAATTCACGTTTTCAGTTTCAGCCGGAGTGTGTCGACCTGCCCTGATCTAGTGTCGCCTGCTCTCCCAGTTAGGCAAACTGGTCTGCTGGAAACTGGGTCTAGTGTCGACCTGCCCTGATCTAGTGTCAACACTGCCTGGGACTATGTCGACACTGCCTGGGACTAGTGTCGACACTGCCTGGGACTAGTGTCGACCTGACTTGATCTAGTGTCGACCTGTTGTCCTAGTCAGGCAAACTGATCTGCTGGAAACTGGGTCTAGTGTCGACCTCACTTGATCTAGTGTCGACACTACCAAGACAAAAATGTGTGAACCTGAAAATTTAACACATAAACCATTAGTACAAGATATTATCATTAAAATATGAGATATTAAACATCAAAAACATGTTGTTTAAGTATTATTGTGATATTGATAAAATGTATAACATGTTCAACATATCATCATCAAAATCACAACATGTCATCATCAAAATCACAATATGTCATTATTAAAATCACAACATGTCATCATTAAAATCATAATATCTCATCATTAAAATCACAATATGTCATCATCAATATCACAGTATGTCATCATTAAGATCACAGTATGTCATCATCAAAATTAAGGTATGAGTGATGTTCATTGGATATCATTAAAATACAAGTTTAGGAAGTTCCAAAACACACTCAACCCAACATCTCCTTCTCTCTCAGCCGCAACGCGCTGAGACAATCACCGTTCAAAGGTTAGAGGCTCCCTCCACTCAGAATCCTTGGTTCGTTAACCTCAGGAGTTCTCTAGTTTTGAAGGCAGAGAGAAAAGAAGCGAAGGAGTTATTGCTTGTGGAGCTAGGAGAAATGACAATAGAAGAAAGGCCGTGGTACCATGAAATTGAGCAATATTGCAGAGACGGTACCTTCCCCGAAGAAGCTGAAGTGGAGGACAAGCGAGCCATCTGTAGAGCGGCGTTGAGATATACTCTTATTGGTGAAGTGCTCTACAGAGGCGCTCTAAATGGAATGCTCCTCCGTTGTTTCTCGGACGAAGAAGCCTGAAAGGTAGTGGAAGGATCCCATTCTAGTGAGTGCGGAGGGCATGTTAATAGCCAGATGTTGGCTAAGAAAATTCTCAGGCAGGGCTACTACTGGCCGACCCTAGAAGAAGACTGTGCCACCTACGTTCGTAGGTGTGTCAAATGCCAGATCTATACCGACAAAATCCATGCTCCCTCCTCCTCTTTACATCCACTATCCTCCCCTTGGCCTTTCTCCATGTGGGCCCTTGATATCATCAGGCACCTTGGTGATCTAATGCTCAGGTAAAACAAAAATCCTTCATTCTCATTGCTACTGAGTACTTCACCAAGTGGGCCGAAGCTGAAGCATTTGCAGAAATCAAAGGTTCGACCGTGTGCAAATTCATCATGAGGAACATCATTGCGCGGTTCGGAGTGCCAAGCAGCCTCGTCACCGACAATGGACCACAGTTAATATCTCATGAGCTTCAGGACCTATGTAAGAAATTCAACATTTCCTTGCATCATTCGTCTCCGTACTATCCGCAGGGCAACGGCCAGGCTGAAGCCACAAACAAAACGCTTTTGAAAATTCTAAAGAAAACTTGTAAGTCTAATAAATTTGCTGATTGGCCAGAAAAGTTAGTTGAGGCTCTGTGGGCCTACCGCACCTCCGTCCGCACGCCCACCGGGCAAACTCCGTTCTCACTTACTTATGGGATGGAGGCAGTATGTCTGCACGAGATCCTCATTCCTTCGCTAAGGGTTCAGCTAGACAAGGAACTCAATCCAGATGAACATAGGGAGGCGTTACTGGTACAACTATAACTCTTAGACGAACGGCGTCTGGTCGCGGTCGATCATGTGCTTGCATATCAAAACAGACTCTCAAGGTCTTTTCAAAAGAAAGTGATTGAGTGTAAATTTCAAGAAGGAGACATGGTTTTGAAGCGCATTTTTATAAAACCTGGAGGTCCAAATTGTCAGCAAATTGGGAAGGGTCGTACATTGTTAAGGAAGTGTACCCCGGAAATGCGTATAGGCTAATTAATTCCGAAGGTGAGGAGCTCTCTCACCCATGGAATGGGTTGTACCTTAAAAGATTCTACCCCTAATATTGATAACAACACCAATTTGCAAATAAGAATGTTGTTGGCCATGTGCCTCACTTCCCCTCATTGTGGTGAATGATCACTATGTCCGGTCACACACACACACAACACAGCGACCTAAGGCCAATTCCCCGTCGTTTATGGTATTTTTCGCTCAGCCCTCGTGTAGAGAACCTGAGGTCAATTCTTTTCTCACTCAGACAAGGTCCAGGGGAAAAAGGGGAAGCTAGCATGTAAACCAGCAAGCGGTGTGTATCATGTGTATGAAGTCTCAAAGAGGGATGGTCAATTCAAAAAAAGAACAGCAAAAACGAAAGGAAACAAAAGTAAAGAAAAAAATGGTAAGAAAATAGGGGCATGTCAAAGAGTGGCAGTATAGTTCCCCGCGGGACGCCCTTGAGCCCGGTCGTACACATGCTCCCAATTCAAAAGAGCAATGACCTTAAAGTCTCTGGACAACAGACGGATTGCACATGTGACATACCCATTGTAAATCTTACAAGCCAGTAAACCCGACCCCAATACCAAGTCTTGTTTCATTACTAATCTTCCTATTCTCCCTAGAAGACCAAAGGACTCCCACACCTGATCTGTGTTAGAACATCAATATTTCAAGGGGCAAGAAGCCTTAGTGAGCCAAGGACAAATGCACGCCACACATAGACATTATCCGTCAGACAAGAGATGGGGATGAGATCCATGGCTAATACTAAAAAAAAAAGGCGAGAAGTGTTGTTATCAAAAATTTCAAAAATTCAAAAAAATAAAAAATTTCAAAAAAAAAAAATCAAAATTCAAAAAAATAAAAAAATCAAAATTTTCAAAAATTCAAAAAATTCAAAAATCCAAAAAATAAAAAATTTCAAAAAAAATCCAAAAAATTCAAAAATCCAAAAAAAATAGAAATCTCACAAATCCAAAAAAATAAGAAATCTCAAAAATAAAAAAAAAATAGAAATCTCAAAAATTCAAAAAAAAAATCAGAAAATCCCAAAAAACCAAAAAGAATGTGTGTACATACCGCTCTCCTTTAGCATGCATTGTTTATTTTCCTTTCCGCCTATTTAATAAGGCTCTGTCCCTTGACAATTATAAAGTCACATTCATGTTTATTTAAGCGCAAGGGGTTGAGTCAAAGAGCAGATCTAACTTATTTTGATGAGTGTGCACGAATAGGTAATTCTAAGGGACACGCGCGGTGCTCAATGTTCTCCGTCTCTCTCTCTCCCGTGTTTGAATCTCATCTCATACTCGTACCAATTGCAAATCATCCATTCAGATTGACACAAAATAAAATTCTACTAAGATATGAACAAAATGTACAAAAGTTGGGGAGGTGGCTCACAAGTCTCCTCAGTGTCCACCACCACTCTCCCCGGATCCCTCCTGTCGGTCTGGTGGTGGCGGCATCTCGCTGCCACCCCTACCACTCTGGGCACTCCCCTCACCCTGGCGGCACCTCTCCTCCTCCTCGTTCCTCCGCCGACTGGAGGAACCTGCCAAATACTGCCCCACAGAGGCGCCGGTCGCCCTGCTGGCACTCGCCCTGCTCTTGCTCCTGCTGCGTGAACGGCCTATCTCCATCACGATCTGTTGGAGGCTCCGCGACACGGCCTCCTGCGCTCGTAGCTCGGCGCGCACTCGCTCCAGCTCCTCCCGGTCCACCGGCGATCTCTGCACCCGCAGTGCCTCCAACTCCTTCGTCGCCTCTGCGACCTGCGCCTCAGCTGCCTCCGCCCGGATGCGCAGCTGGTCCCTCTCGCTCCGGGTAGTCTGGACCTCCCCCTGGAGCTGGTCCCTCTGGCCCTGAAGATCCATGGCATGCTCCGTGGTAAGCCGCAAATCTCTCTCCTGCATCAGAGCAATCAGTCAATAATCAATTGTTAAAATAATCAATCAGAAATTCTATTGAACTTACTCGCTCCTCCAGATGCCTCTGAGCCTCCTCGGCCCTCAGCACCTCTCCCGCCAGCTGGGCCTCCAGAAGCGACGGAGACCCCCCTGCAGCTCGTGAAGAGGAAGCATCGCCTGCTCCGGTGCTCCTCACTCTCTCCAGATCCCTCCGCTGCGCGCAAAAGCACATGTCAGTTTCCAAAATCATCTTAAAATTGTTAAGTGTTGAAGTTGGAGTAAGCACTTACCAGCTCCGCAGTCTGCCTCTGTGCCGCCTCCCGATCCTGCACCACCGAGTAAAGTAAGGCTCGGAGCGATGCAACCTCACCAGCTATGTCTACCTGCAGCACATTTCAAATCATTAGCCCAATTCTATAAAATCAAAATTCACAGGGTTGTGGTTTTAGGGTCATTACCTAGTGTCGGGCGCTCTTGTATACCTTCCCTCCGTACTTCAAGGCATATGCCTAGAAGTACACATTGTCGGTAGTAGCGTCCGACTTTATAGCCTTTCCTCGGCGCTCCCAGTTGTTAATCTGCTCCTTCGCCCGCTCGCGCCAATCGGTAGTGTCGTGAAGTCCCGGAAACTCTGACCCGGTCTGCGAAACCGGTCTCGGACGGGGAACTCCACGGCACTCTGCCGAAGGCCGAGTGAGCGCTGGTTGAGGTATAGGTGTAGAGGTAGCACAAGGTTAAGTGCATGCAACCACACCAACCTACCAAAGTAGGGGCGAGCCTGCACCAACCAGGGCTGTCCCTCATCACCCTCCCCCAGGTACGGCTGCCAAACCACCTGCAAAGCAAAGATCAGTTAGTCATCGAGCAGTGAAATCAAGCAATTAATCAAAAGGGAAAGGTTAGGGTACTTACATCCAAGTAAGGGTAGCTGTCAATAGCCTCCTATAGTCGCTCCAGCTGGTCCCCGAGATTGCGTGAATCTCGGCGTGAATCCCAACGGCGTGCAATGGGCACAAGGCCCGGCCATGTGAGATCCCCTCTCCCCAAGGCGGGGAGGTGTAGATAGGCCCAGACCTACAAAATGAGAAGCAAGTTAGGCGGCAAGTTTAAGAAAAATACAGTTTAAATTTCAAAAGGTTAGAAAGGAAGGTGTGTACCTAAAGAAAGGGGAAGAATCCACTGGTCGACGTCTGCTGCTCGGAGGCGTCTAGGCTGTCGAAGTGGTGTGCGAGGAAGGCTGCTCCCCAAGCGTAACCCCCCACCTCACTCAGGTCCTCTAACAGGGGCAGGAAGCGGCAGTGGACTGCGTCGCCCCTCGTGGCAAACAAGAGTCTACCAAGGAAAAGGACGAGGAAGCGACGCAAATCCAAGTCCGCCTGCGCCCTGGGCTCGCTCGCTAGCTCCCTCCGGCTAACCCGAACCAACCTGTCTAGATGCTCATCCTCACTCTCTCCTTCTCCCTTCCCCACATCAAACAACCCTAGGCTCTCCTAGAGGGGTACCCTAGGAACTAGGGAAGACCTACGCTCTACAGGTAGCTCCAGAAGTCGTTGGGCTAGGTCATGGTAGCAGGGGTAGGTGTATCCGCTCACAGGTCTGCCATAAACTCTGAGCCCTGTGATCCAGCTCACATCCTCGAGGCTGGGGATCATGTGTCCCTATGGGAATACGAAGGCAGTCGCCTCCACATCCCACCTGCTCCGCAGAGCCTGAGTGAGAGCCGAATCCGCCCTCATCCTATTCATCCTAAAGATCTCCCGAAACCCATCTCCTCTACCCTCTCTCTCTGGAAGGGGGGGAACGCCAGGAAAACAACCAGGACCACAGTCCACAACACTCGGGCCCTCATCTCACCCTGCAGTCACATTCCATTTGTTAAATCAGTCATTTTTAGTGTTCGATCAGAGTCGCGACAGCCATGGAGGCCGCGACCTTGTCGCGACGGTGCGGTGTACCGCGACCTTACCGCAACTCCTTCCTAGGCCGCGATAAGGTCGCGTCTACCGGCATCGCCGCGACATGGTCGCATCGCCCAGGACCGCCGCGACATCCTGTCGCGGCAGATCGGGCTGACGCGTTCTCAGGATCAGACCGGCCGGAGCCCTCTTTGTCTGATCTTCTTTTCCTTGGGCATCACGCCCTACATTGGCCCTCTAGGGGCTCCGTCTACTACTCCTACACATCCATTCAAAGATTTGGGGGCGATTTACTCACTGATTTCATCGCCTTGGCCCTCTTCTTCCTCTCTTCTTCCACGTTCATCTTCAGGGTTTCCGCCTCCTCCTCCATCTCCATCTCGACGTCGGCTATCTCCTCCTCGTTTGGAGGTGCCTCCACCCGGCGCCGAGAGCTCCTCCGCTCCACTTGCCATTTCCTCCGGGATGAACCTTCGCCAGCATCCTTTCCTCCCTCCATCTCAATTCTGGGGTGATGAAGAAGAAGATGGCGTGAAGAGGAACCAAGTTGTAAGAAGACAGAAAAGGGGGGTTTGAAGATTTGAGTTCGGAAGTTTGAAATCCATAAAGGGGGAAGAAGAAGGGCCGTTTGCATTTTGAACAAGTCGGTTCGTGACGCGACGCAGCGGGCTGTCGCGTTCATGTCGCGTCTTCCTAAGCCGTCGCGACTATGTCGCGACGCCGTGCTGGGACGCGACAGTAAGGTGGCGTCCCCTCTTGTCACATCATCAACAGAGCCCATTGTGTTTACAGAAAATTCAGTTTTATTCATTCAAATCCAAATCATTACATGCTCTAATTCTATCAATCAAACAAATGCTAAAATTCTTTTCCTAACTACCATCTGATTCCTTGCCTACAATCAAATCAATTGAAATTCAAATAATCCCCGGTGCCGGCTGAATCTTCTGCAAAGCTTCAATGTATTCCTTCATCACATCCTCATCCTCTTCTACCTCGGCTTGGACAACGCTCCTCGCGCATCCTTCCCAATGGACGATGGCGCTATGCACGTCGCGCTCGTCCTGCTCATCGTCCATCTTCCGCTTCTGAATGGGCGGGTAGTGTGATAGGATGGGGAGAACCGTGCGAGCTCTGCCGCACTGAGGATAGCATCGATCCGGGTTGTATAACACCAATGCTTCATTTCCCAACAGCCTTAGCACCAACCCGGTGCACTGAGGAAGGTGAATCGCCCAGTTGTGCAGAAATTGCGGGCGCATGTCAAACTCGGCTACGCTTATCTTTCTGAAATAGCCTCGCCATGCTTTCATCCCTTTCAGCTATGCCGTCTTGCACCACGCCTTGGTGCTCATATGGAGAGAGCCGCCCACAAATGCCAACGGATGGTTGAGCATGGTTTTGCACTCCGTGGCCAGATTGTCCATAGCACGAAATTGGATGTGCATGTCCATCCAAAGCTCGAGGGCAATGACGGAGCCGAAGAGAGGTCCCCCGGTCGCTGCAGAAGTCAAGCCCCCATATAGATACCCCAAGACTTCCTGGCCGACGCTCATACCCTCAGAAATGGAGTCAATGACACTCAAGTTCGCAAAGGAGATGGCGCCATCCGATGACGGGAAGAATATGACACCGCAGATGCAAATAGCGGCTGCTTTGGCGATAGCCGTGTAGTTCTTGGTCTGGCGCTTGCACTGAGAAGTGATCCACTGAGCAATTGGAAGAAGATGAACATGCATACCACTCGTCATGGAATACAAATTTGTCTTCCTCGTAGTGATATCCGCCAGAATACTCCAAGCATTGATGGGCGCCACGGTGTATGAAATCGCAAGTTCTTCGCCCCTCTGGTACCGTGGGAGACCGAGCATTATCTCTAATTCTTCCAGCAAGATAGTAGCTTCAAAACCGGGGAAGATGAATGTATGTGTTTGGGTGTGCCACAGCTCTGTTAACGCGGTGATGCTGTCCCACACATGTATGATTTTGTCGTATTTCTTGGCGAGGACAAGCACCGTGGACAGCCCCCACTCTTTCAAGTGGCTAATGGACGCGGGCGGCAGTAGCTCGAGCATGGGCGCTAGCCATGGCACCCAGGAGAACCGCCTCTGGCCGGGTAGAATCTGAAGTTTGAAGAAGAGGGAGTTTAAGAACGGAGAAGGAAAAGAGCAGAAAAATAGGGGAAAAACATAGCATAATTCAGAAATTGAGGAGAATAACACTTACTTGGATCTCCGGGCGCATGCATATGTGCCCGGGGATGGCGGAGAGCGGCTGGAGCTTGGCATAGGACTCCTTAGCTGCCTTGGGACCAGAGTATGGAGGGATCTCTTCCTGGAAAACAGAATAGCTTCTCTTCATGGTGGCAAAGAGGGAGAAACTTGAAGAAAGTTGAAGAAGAAAGAGAGCAGAAGGTTAGCTGCGGGATTAGCCCCTAAACCCTCCTATTTATAGGGTCTTAAGAGGTGCACTCCTACTCTAATCCCGTAACTAGGTGTTAGGATAAGATTAGAAGAGGTTTAGGAGTCCTAGTATTAGTCTAGATGTCTTAAGATGAGGATAAACTCCAGTTTCCTGGTCTTTCTGGGTTCGGTCTGAGTCGCGACGCCACGATCTGACACGACTAGGTCACGACAGGGTGGTATGCCGCGGTCACCCAGAGCGTCGCCTCTCTACCTGAGGGTCGTTTTCATGTCTGTGTCTTGTTTGTGTGTTTATTTGTTTATAATTGTGAATATATGTTGTCAGTTTGTGCTTATTATGTTTGTTTCTTGTCAACAAAAATTCAAAAATCACAAAACCAGAAAATTACAAAAAAAGGGTCGCCGCAGGTAAGTCAGGTAAGTATTTCTATCTCTACTCCCCGCATTACTATATGGTATTCTACTTATTATATCATTTCAAGGACCGGCTGGTTCTCAATGTGCTCTAAGATTTGACTTCCCCTTTACCAAAAATAGTGATAATCTAGGTGCACATTGCTAATCGTTGGACAGGCAATTGAGTGTTTAAGTCCGAGAACGATGGATTCAGGCCTGCACTGTGGTTGTGGGTAGTCTCTTGACCCGTCCTTATCTGGCTTAACAAATTATCCTTGATGTATTTTCTTTTTCTCCTTTTCTTTGCACTCGTTTTGATGATTTCTTTTATTTTAGCCTAGCATGCATCATGTAGGACTTTGAGCTTTCCTGACTCATTCCTGACTTTTGATGAGCCCTTGTTGAGTGCCCAATCATCCTCCAATTTCCAAACAAGAAATCCCATTCTACTCCGAATCGGAAGGTTTGCCTCCGAGTGAGTTGTTCCCGTCAGTTTGACAAGAATTTCCTGTCTGGATTCTCTATCCTTTTTTTTCCCTTTTCCTTTGATCCATTTTGGTTGCGAACCGCAGCCAGGACAGAGTCATGAGTTACCTGCCTGGCACGCACATGTCCCTCCAAAATGAAACCTGCAGGCCAATCGGCTAGGGTACCTCTCAATTGAGGGGTTGATAGTCCTTTTCTTTCTCCGTTTCGTCCAGACTTGTGCTTTTCTTTGCATCCTGCTCGAGCAGCTAACTCGGGGCTTTCACGAAGATTCCAATTGCTCATTAGTCAGATCGGGTGTCTCTTTGCCTTGGCTCCCACTTTTCACTCCACTCCGCATCATCTCCGCTCCGCCGTCACTTCGTGACATCTTCACTCCATTTTCGCTTCGCTTTCTTGCAAAGTGGAAGCCAAGGAGGGGCAATCTGTAGACATCCGATTGCAACCAATGGGTTGAACAACATTTCTTGTCACTTCAGTGGGCCCCTAATTGGTCACTCACCTTGAGCCCATCATTAGCCTTGATTTAAGCCCATTAACGATTTAAATTGCCTTGAAATCCCACCCATATCACTTTGAGAGAGTCCTTAAGCATCAATAACTCTTATCCATCCATGTGGTTGGCCGATAATTCACGTAAATTTTGATTTTATAGTCGCGACGCATCGTGGCGCCGCGTCTCTGAGTCGCGACGGTCTAGGCTGCCGCGACAGTCCATGCATTATCCATGCACGTGGACAATTCTGTCGCGACGTTCCGCCCTGTCGCGGCCCTATCATACGCCGCGACAATAGCTGCGCATGCAGGCCTTTGCAACCACCTCCTATTTATCCTCTCATGGCTTTATCTTTATCCCTAGGGAATATCTCAACCCCTTGGGCGAGATTTGGGCCCTAGGGACTCTCCTTGAGGACCCCAAGGACTCTCCATCCGAATTTGGGTAAGGATTATCTCCCATTTTAATTAATTCTCATTCTAAGGAGATATTCTCTCTCAAAGCTCTATAAAAACAAGGCCTCTCCTCAAGGACGAAGGGAGCCTCATTTTTTACCCTGAAGGGCTGCCGAAATCTCCTCTCACCAACACTTAGCCTCGCAGCCATCCTTTTCCACCACTCTTCTTCACATTCCACTCCACAAAGCTTCACTCTTTCTTCATCAATAGAGCACAAGACGTGAAGAGGGCGACTCCAACATCCTCCTGAAGCCTTTGCACACCATTTGGGACTACATCCACGCCAGGGGGAGCACCCTAATGGGGCTCAACTTTTTCCTTTCTCTTTTTCCTTCATTTCTACATGTATTGTTATGTCTTTCTAGATAGGTTGCATTCCACTTTCCCATCCACATTTCCACATGTCCTAGGGGTTTAAAAAACCACCCCCAGGTTCGTCCCTTCCATGTTGGCTTGTTTCCTTTCATTTTTAGAATAGTTGCTACACTAATCATGTTCTAATAGGGATTTTCTTTGTTGTTTCTCTTTGATTGGCAGGCATACAAACAAGGTACTACGAGGAGCTCTCATCCTCTGACCGGCCGGAGGAAGGGAAGGAGGTCTCCCTCATTATCTCCCGCACCAGAAGAGAACGCGACAAGGGAAGGCGACGCGACAAGAGACGCGTCAGCCATGACGATCGCGTAATCAGGTATTCCTCTGTTCTCTTCCCCCCTTTTCCTAGAGTAGTTAGCCCGTGTTACTTTCTTCATTTAGGCAATACTCTAGGTGGCGATCACATTCCTTACGTCCATACCATTAGATTTAATATCCATTAATGTGTCGAGGGGAAGCACAATCCCTGTGATTACACATAGTAGTTGGTTTGAGTTCTCTTGGTAAAAATCTTTCTGATGAGGAAACTATTAGAAAGATACTTAGGTCTTTAACTCTTCCATGGACACCTAAAGTAACTACTATTGAAGAAGCCCATGACTTAACCAAACTTTCTATTGATAACTTAATAGGTTCCCTCATGGCACATGAAATTAATATGGAGCGACTATCTGAAAGCTCATTAAAGAAAATTTGTACTAATGCTCTTAAAGTTGCAGCTGCTCCTTCCACTTCTTCTTCTTCTAGTTCAAAAGATGCAGATTCTGAAGACAGTGATGTAGATGATGCACTGTCCAAGCTTCAGAAAATTTTCAAGAAGAAGAAAAATAGATCAAGAAGGATTCAAAAGAAAGAGAGAAAGGAAAAAGAACCAGTCTGCTATGAATGCAGAAAACCTGAACATCTAAGACCAGATTGTCCTAGACTAAAGAAGACTGGTCAACCAGAAAAGTCCAAAATGAAACACAAGAAATTCAAAAAAAAAGCCATGGCGGTTGCTTGGGAAAATGAAGAGACCACATGCTCAGAATCATCAAGCTCAGAATCGGAGAAAGAGCAGGTAAATCTAGCCCTCATGGTAGGACTAGATGAGGTACATTCTAACTCATCTTTTGATTCTTGCACAGATTCAGGATCAGAATCTGAAGATTTAGATCAAGTTTTTAATGAACTTTATGATAAACACAAGGTTGTTGTAAAAGAATTGAAAAATATCAAGAACAACCTTACTTGTTTGGAAAACACTAATTCTGATCTTAAATCAGAAATGGAACAATTAGAAGATCAATTAAAAGAATGTAAAGATAATAATTATCTTTTAAAAGAGATGTGAAAAGTAAGAATAATGAGAAGTTAGAGTTAGAAGAAAAATTAAAAACTCTAACGGAAGAAAATTGTATTTAAAAGAATCAGTTAGAAAATTAACTAAAGGAAAAATATCTTTAGCCCTATGCTTAAACGGATCAAAATCTGGAAATAACAAAGAAGGGCTTGGTTACATACCTCCTGAAAAAGGAAAACATGTCATAATTCCTGAAAAATATCCATTACCAAAATTTGTAAAAGAAACCAAGATGCCTCAGAAAAAGGCCCCTGTAAAGGAAAAGGTTTCCAAAAATTGTGTTCTAAACAAATAGTACAAAGATAATAAGAATGACAAAACAATTTATATTCATTGTTGTTCTCATTGCAATAAATTAGGACACACAGTAAACACCTGCACAACAAGGCACCTAGTATGCATCCCGAAAGGATATTTTTATGCATCTAACCATCAAGGACCCAAAAAGATTTGGGTACCTACTTCTGAGTAGTTTATTTGCAGGATAGCCTTGGAGCAACAGAAACAAAGGGTGCTCAAGGCACTAATGATTGTCAACTCTTCATCCAACTCATATCTGAAGAGGGAGCAGTCATTATTTATTTTTAAAATTTTAGTATTACAAACAATTTCTTGCAAGTCTCTTTCAGGAAGAGTATCTCAAACTAAGGGGAGCTTAGACTAAGGGGGAGTAATTCTTCAATGTCAATCATTGTTGAACCCCTCAATGGTAAGAAATTTTCATAAAGGGGAGAGAATGCATGCTAAGATTCTTCCTTTTTGGTTAGTGACAAAAAGGGGGAGAGTATGCATGGTATGCATTATCTATGAATTTTCTGTATTTTCAATGCTTTAAGTATTTTTGTCAGAAAATTCTCATAAATTTTGTCATCACCAAAAATGGGGAGATTGTTGAACCACTCCTATATTTTACCCTTTATATTTTGGTGATAACAAAATTTATGATTAATTAATTATTATTAAAATATTTAATATCATGTTTTTATAATAAATATAAATTTATGTAATTAATTAAATATTAAATATATTTAATACCATGTTTTTCTAATAATAAATTAAATATCATGTTTTTTCAATAAATATAAATTTATGAAATTATTGCCGTGTGATTTGTACTAAAAAGATAAATCGATGTCCATTCAATATACATCGATTTCAGTTTACAAAGTGCCATAACGATTCACTCTCATAAGGATTCGCTCTCATAACGATTCGATAAGTGACTCTCATATCGATTCACTCTCATATCGATTCGCTCTCATAACGATTCGCTCTCATAAGGATTCGATAAGTGACTCTCATATCGATTCGCTCTCATAACGATTCGATAAGTGACTCTCATATCGATTTGCTCTCATAAGGATTCGCTCTCACATGGATTTTCTCTCACATGGATTTGCTCTCATAAGGATTCGCTCTCATAAGGATTTGATAAGTGACTCTCACATGGATTTGCTTCTCACATAGATTTCATAAGTGAAATATGGATTCGCTTGTAAAACATGGATTTCACTTAAACATAGATTTCCTTTATATTCCAAAATGTTTTTTTGGCATCTAGTGAAAAAGTCAAATATTCTTGATTTGCGTAATCATATATCTTTCTGACAGGAGATCTTTTTGCTTATCTCTCTAGATCTCTTCTTTCCTGCCAACAAAAAGGGGATTACTTACTACTTCTGGGTGGCAGCATGAAACATAGAGGTATGAGCCTTTTTGACAGAAACACTCTTTTATCTAAACACTTTTTTCTATGCTTGCAGACCTCGTAGACCATAAATTATCAGAAGAAAGAGAAGATGAGCAACGGCTAGAACTCCAACGGATTTATTCAAAGCTGCTCATATAAAAGATGAAGCATGGTTGAAGAACAACTAGAGCTTTCCTGAAGATTTTTTTCAAGGAGTGTACATCCTGTGAAGAACCTCAACTCACATACACTCAAAGGAAAAGAGAGAAGAGCCCGAGCCCAAGAAGAAGTGTTCAAGCATCTGAAGCCCTCAAGCTTCAAGCTCCTTCTCCTCTCTTCACTCTCTCTGTGTGCATCTTTGCAATCTGGGGAGAGAGTCTTTTTGCTGAGAGTTCTTTTAGTTGGTTTTCATTTGTTCCAACTCTCACCTTTGTTCTTTCTTTTCTAAGAAAGACTTTCGTCCAGCTGTAGGACTGTATACAGTATAGAACCTAGCTAGGGTTGTGTCTAGCAGAACCGCACTGGGGTTTGTACCAGGAGGTTGGCTTCTTTACCTGTAAGAGAAGTGGGTTGCCTTCTTGCCCGGGAAAGAGAAGAAGACCAGCTGGGGTGCTGGGTGTTGTATTGTCCTTGAGGGGGACTGTACCCTTGGTTAGTAAAATCCCAAGAGGTTGCTTGGGGATTGGATGTAGGACTTCTATGTGGGAAGGGCCGAACTAGGATAAATCCCTTGTGTTATTTGTGTGATTGTTTACTTGCTTCCGAACTGCTACTCTTTATCACACTAAACTAACCAAACTTTGAAAGCAAACATGAAGGGTCAGGTACATGGGTCTGACATGATTTCAAGGAATTAATTCTCCCTCATGGAAGATCAAAATACAGTGAAACTAGAGGGCCTTTACACGGGATCATGAAGTCTACCTAGGGTAATTTTTACATGAATTTGGCTTGAGAGATTGCCTACCTTTCGTCGAAGAAAAGAAGAACCCTAGTTTGAAGACGAAAATAGGAAAAATCCTCCTTGCTCCAAGCCTTCTTCTCCCTTACTCCTTCATCCACAGCCTTCTCCTTCGTCCTCCAGAGTTCCTTCTGCGGTCTAGGGGGTGATAGGGCCGAGATTGGGGTGTTTTGTTTGCTAATAGAGTCCAACCCCTTCTAAGAGTCCTTCCTTCCATAAAATTCCAAATTTCTTATATTTATCACCCACTTTTCTTCCTTTATCACCTAATTAGGGTTGGGAAGAGAGCCAATTTCGTGGTTAATGAGTTAGGGTGAGTTTAGGACTCTTTTTAGGATAGATTTGACTTGTTTAATAGTTATCTTACCCTCTTTTATTAATTACTATTATTTTAAATCCGAATTTGACATAATTACCTCCCATCTCATGATGGACTCTTCACATTTGGGCCTGAAAATTTATGTTTGGGCCATTAACATAACCCATTCCTAATTTTGGTTAATGGGTGTTCCTTTAATTCACTTAAATTCTATTTATTCCTTTTTATTCTAATTAAATCTATTTATCTCATTTATTAAATTTAAAAATTTATTTTATATTGAATTTAAAATTCAAGGTTGCTACACAACATAGTCAAAAGATTTGGCATAGAAAATTCCAAAAGAGGTCTCATACCATTAAGAGATGGAATTTCTCTTTCTAAGAGTTTGTCCCCAAAGACTCTAAAAGAAAGGGCATACATGGATAGAATACCCTATGCGTCTGCTATAGGATCTATCATATATGTAATGTTATGTACTAGACCAGATATAGCACATGCTCTAAGTGTTACGAGCAAGTATCAGGCAGATCCAAGTTTGGAACACTGGGAGGCAGTAAAGTGTATCCTTAAGTACTTAAGAAGGACTAAGGATCTTTTACTAGTATATGGAGGAGGTAGCTAGTCTTAAGGTTGAAGGCTACACAGACTTAAGTTTCCAGTCTGATATCGATGATGGCAAGTCTAACTCAGGGTATGTTTTTACCCTAATGGAGGAGCAGCAAGCTAGAAGAGTTCCAAGCAAGAGATTATTGATGACTCGACTACTGACGGGGAGTACATTGCTGCATCGAAAGTAGCAAAGGATGCTATCTGGATGAAAAAGTTCATCACAGATTTAGGAGTGGTGTCTGACCATGGAGAGCCAATTCCATTATTTTGCGACAATAGTTGTGTGATTGCTCAAGCAAGGAACCCAGGTCTCACCAGAAATTGAAGCATGTTCTAAGGAGATTCCACTTGATCAGAGAGGTAGTGACTTGTGGTGATGTAGTTGTAAAAGGAATTTCATCAGAAGATAACATTGTGAATCCACTAACAAAGCCACTGACTTAAATTGTTTTTTGGCGACACCGAGGTCTAATGGGGATCAGACATGTAGGTGATTGGTTTTAGGTCAAGTGGGAGATTGCTGATTATATGTGCCCTGCAAGCCAATTCATGTGAGTGATGGCACTTGTAATTATGTACAATCTTTTTTGGTAATACTATAACGATATTTTCTCACTGTATATTTCATGGGTATGTATATTGTGATGTCCATGGGTCTGTGCAATGGGAATTAGATCATGATGAGATCATGATAATGAAGTCGATCCTCTTTAAACACAAATCTTAAATATTCCTAGTTATAGGTTACTCAAGAAGGACATTGAGATGATCGGAAAGACCGGTGTGCCACATACCCGTCCATGTGATGGAGGCAGCTAATCTCATAGTTACTTGTGCAGAGATAGTAGGGATATGGTGTAGGTGCTCATTGGAGAATGAGTTCACTGAATGATCCTATAACGACCCGACCTCCCAGACCCCTGCCAGGGACCCTTTTGTTCACACTGCCACTCACAGATCCAAGGACCTGGAAGGATTTGAAGAAAAAGTTTAGTGAGATATGTACTGAATTTAAATAATTATAACAAGATATACAGTTATACAACGTGTCCCAAGTAATAGCACAAGTACAAGAAGAAATGTGTAGTCCTTAAGGGGCATTACCTAAGAACTTGCCAAGGACAACTCTCAACTCACTCAGGTACAAGAGCTCATAACACTCGCTCACACTGCTGCTGATAGCACACGGTGCCACAGCTACCTCCACAAACCATCCGACATCGAGCTTTCGCAACAACGAACCCCTAGCTGAAGGGAGTAAGGGGGGGTGAACCTTGCGAACAAGGCCCAGTAGGGATTACTAGTCCCTCACCCACCAGAGTAGCAAGAACTCTAAAAAAATAAGAAACTACACTAGAAAGTTGTAAAGCGAGGAACACCTACAGTAGGGTACTACAAAGCAGCGGAACAGAACAATGCAATGCCACGACCACCAACCAAGGTCGTGACACACACACGACTCCCGCAGAAACCAACGGAGTCAAGCACAACACGGAAACAAGCCTCGGTACGTCAGCAGAGATAGGGGTCTCACGGAGACCACGAAGCAACCATGTGAGAAAGATGTCTCACCACAAGCATGGCCACCTTAGACCTCCACAAGGTCGTGGGCCCACAAGTAGAACCACCTCGGACCCCAGACACACCACGAGGTCAGAAACCCTACATGTCGGTGCCACCACAGATTGGCACTAAAGAATGGGATTATGGAACCGAGAGGACACCGAAGTGGAAACCACCAGAAGCACGGGCCAACAAGGCCAAACCAACAACACCCACGGAAGCTAGACACAGCTAGGCTATAACCACCGTGCAGGCTAGGGCAACGAGCTGCTCTAGGAAACGTCGTGAGGAAACGTCGTTGCAACAACAGCAACCAAGAGGACACACCGGCCACTCCCTCTCTGCTCACCAGCTAGCTCTCACCTCTAACCTCTCGGGAAGAACAAGACAGAGCCACTACATAACACACAGAACGCATGCAACACTGCAGCGTAGCCAAGCTGCGGCCCCACGCCTTGCCTCTCTAAGTGGTTCCGGGGCCACAAAGAGCAAGGCAGTGAGACAAGGGACCATCTGGGTCATGCCGGGAAGAGAATTGCCTCAACAACCTTGGCATCCTGCCCCAGAAAAGAGAGCTCTATGAACGACCAGCACTGCTGTCCAAACCTCATTTTCCCCTCCGCTCTAGAGTCTACCTCCCTAGGCTGTAAACTCGAGCACGCTCATAGCCTAGAGCACTCCCTCGACAGGCTCATGAGGATGGGGATCCCAAGAAATAGAGACAACCTCTGAACGGGACAAGCCCTCTAGTGCCGAGCACCGGGTGAAGAGTGGGGAAAACACAACAAAAACTACGCCAAACTACTGTCTTCTAACCCACGACAAGCGCAACAAGCACGAGGCGTGCACTGACCCTCGAGAGGGCCGTCAACCAACCAAGGCACGCACGAGAAAGCTGGAGCATCGGAACACCACTAGTCGGTACAGAAAATGTCGCTCTTCTAATAATTGATAGACCACCAGTCAATCGATTATTAGACAGACGCGACCCTCCTGGCACTGCCGCTAGGACATGGCCACGAGGTGTCACCTTCGGTTTGTCGCATTCCCCACCAAAAGGTCCTAATGGTAAGCATGTCCTGAGGCACACGTCGACACACTAACCGGGGCCACGGAAACGCCTGAGGCAACACAGGTACTGTTGTGTCCCCCCTAGCCATCGCGATACCATCACGAGAGGGAGGGGCACCGCGACAGCCATGTCGCGACGGGGAGGTGCGTTGAGACAACAACCTTGTCACGATAGGGGAAACACATCACGACAACAACCCTATCACAGCGGGACAAGGTGTCCCAACAAGGTCACGTCCGACGGGGCAGATGCCTCTTCTAGTGTTACGACGCGCACAGCGGTCACAACATCAGAAGGGAGGCAGACCTGTGGGATGCTCCATCCCGAGGCCACCCACACACCACACACATACCACACGGGGGAGGGGAGCATGGAGAAGATATCTAGACTAACTAGAAAGTACAAGAAAATCCATAATCCACCCAGATTGGGAAGGGTTCAAGCAATATCAACCTTAAACGAAGAAACGAACCCATTAGGGCCCTTCACGTCAGATTGGCCACATCCTCCTCGCTCCACAATGCCGGGGACATGAGCATGACCTTCCTCCTAGCCTGAAACACTCAAAGGGAAGAGAGGGAGGCGGAGCACCGCTGAAGAGGGAGGAGAAGAGAGGGGAGGGAGGAAAGAAAGAAGGGGTCGCTGGCCATGGCCTTAAGCCTTCAGAACTCAAGCCGCGACGGGGCAACACGTCATGACAGTAACCTTTTCACGATGGGTCAACACGTTGCAACACCAATGCATCTCGTAGGGACGCAGTGACAACCCGACAGGTCATATTGACATGCCTGCCACCCTGACAGATGTCAAACGACCAAAGCCATGGAACACTGTCGCGACCCATTGATCAAGCGCGACACGAAGACGTGACGAGAAAGTCGGGCTCAACAAGAACGTGACTCACAAGCTGTTCGCGACAAGGATGACTGCCACGTCAGGCCACCCCGATGCTTTACTAACGCATCATCCAGACTGGACACGTTAGGAGCCAATCATCCAAGATGCCATATCGGAAAGCCGGGAAGCCAGGGTATTACATATTCTCTCTTGGAATGGTATATGGTTGATGATATCTGATTATTAGACAAGGATTCTATAGTCACAGTTATGTAACTGGTCCTTAGACTTGAGACATCAAAGATGTCTTGTTTGAGTACTTCATCCGTTGATACTGAATTTATAGGTCTGGATGTTCCAGGTCTAGTATAGACAATCATTGAGAATGGTAGCCAACCTTACGAAGGCAATTGTGTATCAATAGAGGATCATCCACTCTCGATATCATGAGAGGAATATCCCATATTATCTTACTCAGGAAAATCCTTAACCAGGGTCAATCAGATTTAGAGAGAAGGAGTTCTTTAGGAGAATTCAATAAGAGTTCGACTTTAATAGATTCCATATAGGCCTAACAGCACCATATGTATGACCTGGCTTCTCGGCTTTCCATCCGATGTCTGGGATGACTAGCCACTAACGCATCTAGGCTGGGCGACTCGTTAGTGTCGCGTCGGGGGTGCCCGACGCGACAGTCATCCGTGTCGCGACGAGGGTGTGCGTCGTGTCGTTGTCGCGCTCGGTGTCTCCGTCGCGTCTTCATGTCGCGCCCGGTCAACGGGTCGCGACTGTTTTCTGTCATGTCAGTCGTCTGACACTGTCAGAGTGGAAGGTGTGTCAGTACGACCGATCGCATTGTCACGGCATCCGTGGAGGATGCGTTCTTGTCGCGGTCCATTGACTCATCGCGTTAAGGTGCTTAACGCGACAGGGTGGTCCTTCGCGTCTTAGGGGCCGAAGGCTAAAAGCCTTGGCCGGAGCCCCTTCCCCCTCTCTCTCCTCTTCTTCCCTTTCCCCTCTTCTCCGACGATGGGGGGAGGCTCCCCTCCGGCGATCCAAGCGTGGAGCGGCCGGCGAGCTCGTGGCGAAGCGGCGGAGCATCGTAGAGCGAGGAGGAGGCAGCTGTGCATCGTGAAGGCCCCCTATGGGGTTCGGTTCTTCGTGAGAGGTAGGGATTTCTTGTGCCCTTCCCGATCTGGGTGGATTGGGAGCCCCTCGGGGTTTATAGATAGCTTTACTGCTTTCCCCATGCTCCCCTCCCCCTTTGTGGTGTGTTTGTATGGTTGGTGGGCGGCCCGAGATTGAGGATCCCGTTGGTCTGCCTCTCCGCTGGTGTCGCGACGGCTCGATGTGTCGCGACATCAAAGGTGGCGTCGGCCCGGTTGGGCGCAACCTTATCGAGACACGGTTGGCGGTCGCAATAAGGTTGTCGCGACGCACGTTCCGATTGCGACAGGGTCACTGTCGCGACGTGTTTCCGGGTTGCGACAGGGTTCCTGTGGCGACGTCTTGCCCGGTCGCAACAAGGGCTGTCACGGTGCCCTTTCCCATCGCGATGGTGTCGCGACGGCCTTGGGGGTCATGACAGTACCTGTGTTGCCTCGGGTGCTTCTGTGGGCCCGGTTGTGTGTCGGCGTGTGCCCCAGGGGAGGCTTTGCCCTTAGGACCTTCTGGTAGGGAACGCGGCAGGTTACCTCCCTATGTTTCAGTAACCGAAGTGACACCTTCGTGCCGTGTCCTGGCAGCGGTGCCAAAAGGGTCGCGTCGGCGGTCAATCGATTATTAGCAGAGCGACGAGTTTCCATGTTGCTAGTAGTGTTCTGAGGCTTCGGCTTCTCCGTGCGTGTTTGGTTGGCCGACGGCCCTCCTGGGGGTTTGTGCATGCCTCGTGCTCACTGGGCTTGTCATGTGCTACAAGCCAGCAGTTTGGCATGGTTTTTGTTGTGCTGCCCCGCCCGTTCGCCCGGTGCTTGGCACTTGAGGGCTTGTCCCCGATCTGAGAGGTTGTTACTATTACCTGGGACCCCCATCCTCGGAAGCCTGTTGAGGGAGTGCTCTGGGCTACGAGCGTGCTCGAGTTGGCAGCCGACTTGAGGCAGACTCTAGAGCTGAGGGGAAAACGGTGGTTTGGACAACGGCGTTGCATCATTTGTAGAGCTCTCTTTTCTAGGGCGAGACACCGGGGTTGTTGAGGTGTTTTCTTCCTGGCGCGGCCCAGATAGTCCTTTGTCTCACTGCCTCTCTCTGCGTTGGTTCCAGAGCCACGTAGTGGTGCTAGGTGTGGGGCCGCAGCTTGGCCAACCTGCGGTGTTGCGTGTGTTGTGTGTTTCCGTGGCGGCTCTATCTCACCCTTCCGCGGGGGCAGAGATAGGAGCTAGGCTAGCGAGCAGAGTGTGTGGACTACGGGTCCCCCTCTTGGCTGCTAGTGGCGGTGGCTTGGTTATTGTTGTTGTGACGACGCTTCCTCACGACGTTTCTAAGTGTTATCCGTTGCCCTAACTTGCACGGCGGTTATAGCCTGGTTGTGCCTAGTTTCCGTGGCCGTCGTTGGTCTGACCTTGTGCAGACCCGTGTTTCTGGTGGTTTCTGCTTCGGTGTTCTATCGGTTCCGTGGTCCCGTTCTTGGGTGCCATCCCGTGGTGGCACCAGCACATGTGTGGCTTCCCGACCTTGTGGCATGTCTACAGTCTGGGGTGGTTCTGCTTGTGGGCCCTCGACCTTGTGGAGGTCTGAGGTGGCCGTGCTTGCGGTGAGATGTCATTCTCACCTAGTTGTTGCGTGGTCTCGGCGAGTGTGCCGAGGGTTGCTTCCGCTATGTGCCTGACTCTGTTAGTTTCTGCAGGAGTCGTGTGTCTGGCCCGACCTCGGTTGGTGGTCGTGGCATTGCGTTGTTCTCTTCCGCTGCTTAGTAGTACCCTGCTATAGGTGTTCCTCGCTTTACAGCTTTCTAGTGTAGTTTTCCTATTTTCGGAGTTCCTACTGCTCTGGCCGGTGAGGGAGTGGTAATCCCTACTGGGCCTTGTTCGCGAGGCTCACCCCCCCCCCCTACTTCCTTCAGCTAGGGGCTCGTCGTCGCGGGAGCTCGGTGTCGGATGAGTTGCGGAGGCGGCTGTGGCGTCGTGTGTTGTCAGCAGCAGTGAGAGCGAGCATTGTGAGCTCTTGTAGCCGAGTGAGCTGAGAGTTGTGATTTGCGGTGTTGCGTGGTATGCCCCTTAAGGACTGCACCTTTCTTCTTGTACGTGTGCTTTTACTTGGGACCCGTTGTACAAACCTTTTGTATATTGTACATATTGTTATAGTTATTTAAATTCAGTACATATCTCACTAGACTATTTCTTCTAACCCTTCCGGATCTTCGGATCCGTGGGTGGCGGCGCGACCCTTGGGACCCCTACCGAGGGTCCGGGAGGTTGGGTCGTTACAGTGGTATCAGAGCGAGGAGTCTACTGAGATTTGTAAAGAAGTAATAACTATAACTGTCCCAAAGAAAGGTACTAGTGCGCTGCTGACACCGTCCGACTAGTGTTAGGCTTGTACTTTCAATTGTTTTACAGGTGTGCGGCTTCCCTGCAAGGTTCGTGTGCGTGTCGCAGGTTGCAGTTGTTGCTGTGCCGCGTGCGTGGCGAGTGTGGTCGCTCAGTGTGTTCATGTCGTAGTGGCGCGGTTGGCACTGGACTCGCTAGTAGTGGTCTTCCTTGTGTGGAGGATGCTTGCAGGCAAGTCCAGGTGCGGTGCTCTTGGTCGTCTTCGGTGCATTTGAGTGTGTGTGCATCGCGAAGGCTGAGAGAGCCTACGTGTGGTGTGGCCTTCATCGGTGCAGGGTTGTTACCTGTCGAACCGGTGGAAGGTGTCTCTGCCTTGTTAACTGCCCCTCTATTGTTGGGGTATGTGCTGTGTTGGTTGTGTGTGGTCTCTGTTTGTGTGCTGTTGTGCGTTGTGCTCTGCTCAGTCGGCATTGTTGCTCGAGCTAAGTAGATGTTCTGTGTGTCATGTCGCATCGCTGGTTGAGCGCTGCGACACTTGCCTGTGGTTGTGGTCGGCCTGGTGCTGACTGATTGTGAGCTCTGGTGAGGTGCTCCCGGAGTCTTTTTCTGTTGGTTCTGGCAGAAGTGAGGTTTCCCCAGAACTGTGTTGTGCTCGTTTCTGGTTGTTGTTGTGTTGCCCTCGAGGCTGAGGTGCATCGTTGGTTGCCCTGTGTTCTGGTGAGGTTTCCCAGAACCATTTGCTATTATCCTGGTGAGGGTTTCTCTCAGGACTGTTTCACGCTCGTTTCTACTGTTGTTGTGCTACCTCAGAGTTCGAGGTGTGTTGTTGGTTTGGCTGGTGCGTTCTGACGAGTTTTCCCAGAATGGTGCCTTGGTGGTTCTGGTGGAGGTTCTCCCAGGACCTGCTTGTGTTGCTTCTATAGTTCTGCTTGCTGCAGTGTTCTCTCTGATGGTCTGTGTTGTTTGGTCGTTGGGTTGTGCATTCTGGTGAAGGTTCTTCCCAGGATCGCCCTTTGTCACTTCTGGTGGAGGTTCTTTCTAGGAGTGCTTTGTGTTTGTTTTGGGCCAGCGTTGTGTTGCCCCTGTGGTTTGAAGTGTGCCATTTGGTTGGGCTGCGTTCTGGCGAGGTTCTCCCAGGACGGCTCTTGGCACTTTTGGTGGAGGTTCTCCCCAACGCTGCTTCGTGTTGTTTTGGTTGTCGCTGCTCTCTCTCTCTGTAGAGATGAGCTGTCATTGTTGCCGATTGGACTGTCTGTGTTACAGTCTGTCTGGGCGTTGTCGGTCAAGGTGAGGTGCGCTTGGTCGTGCGTCTGGCTGCTGCATTGGTCAGCTCGCCTTGTTGCTCGTTTCTGAGTTTCTCAGCTGCGCTGGTGGGACTACGTGTCCCCATGGCTCGGATGGTTTGCTTCATTTCTCGTGCCCTGCGTGCTCTCCCAGGTGGTGGTCTGGTGAGTGCAGTGGGTGTCTGGCTGGTTGTGCTTCTTGTGGAAGCGTCAGTCTTGCGTTGTGGTTATCTCTCTCGTGTGTGGAAGAGACTCGTTATGTGTGTCTCCTTCCTCTACTTTCTGTTGGTTGCTCGGGGTGGCGATGCTCCACTGTGGTGTTGTGTTGCCAGGTGCGCATCGTTGCGACCTTCTAGTGGAGTCATCTTCCCTTGAGTTGTTTTTGGGTTGAGCTAGTTGCTCCCCTCGTGCTGTCGTTTCCTTGTGGCATCGTGGGTCGGTGGACCTGTTTGTGCCGTTTGTCATCGTGATGGTTTCTTGCTACCTGTCTGGACAATTTGGGGCATTGGGTCCCTGTTGGTTTAGTGCGAGGTAGTACTGTTTCCTATTGGGCTGCAGGCGTGAGCGTTGCTCTGCTGTGCACCGGTCTTCTTGCTTGGCTTGCTCGTGCGAGCGTTTCTCCGGTGTGTGTGCTCGATTGTGCCTCAGCTTGTGCCTTGGAGGCTTTTCGTGTCGTCATCTTGGTGTTTGGCCTCTCTATCGGTCGTGATAGAGGTGGTGCCTCTTGCTCTTGCGTGCTAGGGAGTCGTTGTGTTCTTTTACTCCCCATGCGGCAGATTCGATGCTTCGTATTTTTGTGCCTTAAGGGCCGGGGCCGGCGTGGCCTGTTGTGCCCTCTCAGGCTTGTGGTTTTTGCGTGTGGCTTTTGGGCAGGTCTCTTGTAAAGAGTCCTTCCCGTTAGCTCGTGTTGTTTCGGCCGCTGGTGCACCTGTGTTGCACTTTGTTTAGTTTTGGGTGCTTGTGGTAGCACCGTGTGCTCGTGCTCGAGTGTTTTGGTTTCGTGTCGTCTGGAGCCTGGGTGCATTGCATTGTACCTTGGGTGGCTCCCGGTGCTGGTGATAGCACCATGTGTTGTGTCGGGTGCCTGTTCGTGAGATTTGTGTGTCATCTCATGACTTCACTTAGTGTTGGAGGTGTTGAGCTTTCCGCAACTGGGACACGTTGTGCTGACCTATGCCTCGTGATTGTACCATTACCGCTGTGGGGTGGCTGCTTTGCCTTGTCTAGGTAGCCCTATCGGTGGTACGCCAGGCTTTGGTCATGGCCAGTGTCCCCAGTTTTCCCTCCCGCTCTGGGAGCGACTGTGTTTGGCTGTGGTAACCTGCTTCAGTCTAGGTCCCTCTGAGGTCGACGTGTTGTCCTCGACCTCTGTGGTTGTTTCGGTTCCTGTGTGGTTGTGCGCCTTTCTGGTGGTTGGCATGCTGGTACCTGCGCTGAGTCCTGTGTGCGCATGGCGGGTGTGCTGCCAACTCCTCATTGATTCTCCACTGTGCGTGGTGTTGGTGATTCTGGAAGCCGATGGCGGAGTCTCCTGTTGGTTTGTTCGGTGACAGTGAGGCCTATTGGCTTGCTAGTATGACCACGTGGTTTGTCGATGTTGGGAGGTTGGGTCGGTACAGTGACCTCAGATGTCTTTCGTGTTTCCGTCATGGTGTGCCACGTTGTGAGGTATTGTTGCTCCGCGTGCGTTGGTGTCCTTGTCGGACCACAAGGAAGGTCTTGCTGAGACCTAGTGGTGATAGTGGATGTCGTTTTCGCGTGTTGAGGTTTCTCCGCGTGCGTTTGCTATCCCTGTTGGACCGCGAGGAAGGTCTGGGTGAGACCTAGTGGTGACGGTGAACGTCGTTCCGTGTGTTGCGGATCCTCCGCGAGTGTGATGTCGCTCTGGTTCTCGTCGCCCGCGTGACTTCTCGGTTGGGCCGGTAACTGGTGCTAGCTGCTGCTAGTAGCATGAGGCCGATCCCCTGAGTGTCGTGCTTGACTCTTAGGCATTTCTCATATGGTTGTTGGCAACCACGCCCTATGTCGGTTTTTGCCGGTGACAGAGTGGGTTGCTGATTGGTTGGTCCCAACAACGGAGTTTGTCGGTGGCTGCAGCCGTGTGGTCTTCGATTGGCGTTTTCTACTGTTCGGGCCGGTTTTGACGTTGCTCGGCACCTATGGGGTTGACGTTCCGTTTGGATGTCCCCGTGTGGCTGGAGTGAGCCATTAGTTTTCGGTTGTGTGCTCCCCATATGTTTGGAGCCCATTGAGTGAGCTATTGGTTTTTTGGCTTCGTGTGCCCGCGAGCGTTTAGCGGTGTGGTTGTTGCCACGAGGAAGTCATGTTGAGACTTAGTGGCTTATTCGCTCTGGTCTTAGGTTTACTCCCCGTATTTCGTTTCGTGCCTCGGGATCTTTTAGGCTTGCCCCAATTTCGATGATGAAATTATTTTAAGGGGGGTAGAATGTAAGACCCGACTTCCCGCTTTCCGTCCGGTGTCTGGGATGATTGGCCACTAACGTATCCAGGCTGGGCGATGCGTTAGTGTCACGTCCGAGGTGCCCGATGCGACAGTCATCCATGTCGCGACGAGTGTGTGCATCGCGTCGTTGTCGAGCCCGGTGTCTCCGTCGCGTCTTTATGTCACGCCCGGTCAATGGGTCGCGACTGCTTTCTGTCATGTCAGTTGTTTGATGCCTGTCAGAGTGGCAGGTGTGTCAGTATGTCCTGTCGCATTGTCGCGGCATCTGCGGAGGACATGTTCTTGTCGCGGTTCGTTGACCCATCGCGTTATGGTGCTTAACGCGACGGGGCGGTCCGTCGCGTCTCGGGGGCCAAAGGCTAAAAGCCTTGGCCGGCACCCCTTCCCCCTCTCTCTCCTCTTCTACCATTTCCCCTCTTCTTCGGCGATGGGGGGAGGCTCCCCTCAGGCGATCTGAGCGTGGAGTGGCCGGTGAGCTCGTGGCGGAGCGGCGGAGCATGCGTGGAGCGAGGAGGAGGCGGCCGTGCATCGTAAAGGCCCCCTATGAGGTTCGGTTCTTCGTGAGAGGTAGGGATTTCTTGTGACCTTTCCGATCTGGTGGATTGGGAGCCCCTCAGGGTTTATAGATAGCTTTATTGCTTTCCCCATACTCCCCTCCCCCCTTGTGGTGTGTTTGTATGGTTGGTGGGCGGCCCGAGATTGAGGATCCCGTTGGTCTGCCTCTCTACTGGTGTCGCAACGGCTCGGCGCGTCGCGACATCAGAGGTGGCGTCGGCCCGGTCGGGCATGACCTTATCGCGACGCGGTTGGCGGTCGCGATAAGGCTGTCACGACACACGTTCCGGTCGCGACAGGGTCGCTATCGCGACGTGTTTCTAGGTCGCGACAGGGTTCCTATCGTGACGTCTTGCCCGGTCGCAACAAGGGCTGTCGCGGTACCCTTTCCCGTCACGATGGTGTCGCGACAGCCTTGGGGGTCGCAACAGTACCTGTGTTGCCTCGGGTGCTTCCGTGGGCCCAGTTGTGTGTCGACGTGTGCCCCAGGGCAGGCTTTGCCCTTAGGACCTTCTGGTAGGAAACGTGGCAAGTTACCTCCTTACGTTCAGTGACCGAAGGTGACACCTTCATGGCCGTGTCCTGGCAGCGGTGCCAGGAGGGTCACGTATGTGTAATAATCGATTGACCGGTGATCAATCGATTATTAGCAGAGCAACGAGTTTCTGTGTTGCTGGTAGTGTTCTGAGGCTTCGGCTTCTCCGTGCGTGTTTGGTTGGCCGACGGCCCTCTTGGGGGTCTGTGCGTGCCTCGTGCTTGCTGGCTTGTCGTGTGCTACAAGCCAGTGGTTCGGTGTGGTTTTTGTTGTGCTTCCCCGCCCGTTCGCCCAGTGCTTAGCACTTGAGGGCTTGTCCCCGATCTGAGAGGTTGTTACTGTTACCTGGAACCCCCATCCTCAGAAGCTTGTTGAGGGAGTGCTCCGAGCTACGAGCGTGCTCGAGTTGGCAGCCGACTTGAGGCGGACTCTAGAGCTGAGGGGAAAATGGTGGTTTGGACAGCGGCGCTGAGTCGTTTGTAGAGCTCTCTTGTCTGGGGCGAGACGCCAAGGTTGTTGAGGTGTTTTCTTCCCGGCGCAGCCCAGATAGTCCTTTGTCTCACTGCCTCTCTCTGTGTTGGTTCTGAGCCATGTAGTGGTGCTAGGCATGGGGCCGCAGCTTGGTCAGGCTGTGGTGTTGCGTGTGTTGTGTGTTTCTGTGGTGGCTCTGTCTCACCCTTCCATTGGGGCAGAGACAGGAGCTAGGCTAGCGAGCAGAGTGTGTGGACTATGGGTCCCCCTCTTGGCTGCTAGCAGCAGTGGCTTTGTTGCTGTTGTTGTGACGACGCTTCCTTACGACGTTTCTAAGTGTTATTCATTGCCCTAACTTGCACGGCGGTTATAGCCTGGCTGTGCCTAGTTTTCGTGGGCGTCGTTGGTCTGGCCTTGTGCAGACCCGTGCTTCTGGTGGTTTTCGCTTCGGTGTTCTATCGGTTCCGTGGTCCCGTTCTTGGGTGCCAGCCTGTGGTGGCACCGACGTGTGTGGCTTCCCGACCTTGTGGCATGTCCACGGTCCGGGGTGGTTCTGCTTGTGGGCCCTCGACCTTGTAGAAGTCTGAGGTGGCCGTACTTGCGGTGAGACATCGTTCTCACCTGGTTGTTGCGTGGTCTCGGCGAGTGTGCCGAGGGTTGCTTCCACTATGTGCCCGACTCTATTAGTTTCTGCTGGAGTAGTGTGTGTGGCCCGACCTTGGTTGGTGGTTGTGGCGTTACGCTGTTCTCTTCCGCTGCTTAGTAGTAACCTACTATAGGTGTTCCTCACTTTACAGCTTTCTAGTGTAGTTTTCCTATTTTCGGAGTTCTTGCTGCTCGGCCGGTGATGGACTGGTAATCCCTACTGGGCCTTGTTCGCGAGGCTCACCTCCCCCCCCCCTTACTTCCTTTAGCTAGGGCTCATCGTGGTGGCAGCTCGGTGTCGGATGGGTTGCGAAGGCGGTTGTGGCGCCGTGTGTTGTCAGCAGCAGTGAGAGCGAGCGTTGTGAGCTCTTGTAGCCGAGTGAGCTGAGAGTTGTGCTTTGCAAGTCCTCAGGGTATGCCCCTTAAGGACTGCACCTTTCTTCTTGTACGTGTGCTTTTACTTGGGACCCGTTGTACAAACCTTTTGTATATTGTACATATTGTTATAGTTATTTAAATTCAGTACATATCTCACTAGACTATTTCTTCTAACCCTTCTAGATCTTCGGATCCGTGGGTGGCGGCGCGACCCTCAGAACCCCTGGCGAGGGTCCGGGAGGTCGGGTCGTTACACCATACCTAATATACATTCTCTGGGATATTAAATGTATGAGGGATTATAGATACAAAGTAACTGTGGGTAGAAAGGTCTAATAGATTTGATTACTCGTGTCGTCTGGGGATTATGGCGTAGTGACTTAGTACGTCCATAATCGATGAGTTAAGTGAATTACTATGGAGTAATTCACTAAGTTAGAAGGAGTTCTGAGTTTGAAGGAGTTCTAACGGGTGCAACTCACGGCCAGTTCAGTATTGGACCTAGAGGGTCACACACATAAGGTGGATAATGCGATGAATAGAGGATTGAATAAAAGTTATCCAATAAGCCTTCTTTAACCCATTATAGATCTATTGGGAGAGACCCAATAAGCCTAGACCTAATGGATAGAGATCCATGGGTTATTGGGTCTATCGTAAAAGGATCCATGAAGGGGAATGCACCAAGATCATGCCAGCTCTCACCTTCTAGAAGGAGGACACATCATCACCTTGTGATCATGACATGATGAGATGTCCTACGAGGTGTCCTGCGAGATGCCCTTAGTCATGATGGCATAACGGGGTGTCCTTAGTCATGATGGCATGACGAGATTTCCTACGAGGTGTCCCTATGAGGTGTCCTTGTAATGATGGCATAATGAATGTCCTTGATGAGGTGTCATGTAAGGCTCTTTATAAATAGAAGGGGTTCTCCTAAAGATCATACGTTAGACCTTTAGGAGAATCCACATTCTTCCTCCTTCTTCTCATCTCTCCCTCTCGTAGCCTCCCTTGGTGAGAGGGGATCCAAGAGGGCCATCTCTCTTGTTGCTGCTGCTCCCTCCCGTAGCCTCCCTTGGCAGAGGGGATCCAAGAGGGTCATCTCTCTTGTTGTTGCTGCTCCCTCTCGTAGCCTCCCTTGGTGAGAGGGGATCCAAGAGGGCCATCTCTCTTGTTGTTGCTACTACCTGCTTCTACTAGCTGTTGTATAGTGTTAGACGACGTGAAGGAGAGGCTCTATCGGAGAAGGAGGTGTTGTCATCGCTAGTCATCCACTGTGTGGATACCGCTAGAGGGAGTCTCGCGAGAGCTCCTTCAAACCAATGACTAGTTCTGTGCTTCAGGAGATATACGATCACCCCTAGGTGAGATGATCTCACACCTTGTTGGTATCTATATTTACATGCACCGTACATCATACCCTGATCAAGTACTTGGATGGAAATTATTTTTATTTTACTTCTGCTACGCATGTGATGCCCCAAGTCGATTTCCAGCACTTTTAACACAAAAAAGCTCTTGACCATCTTAATGTTTGTAATAGCTTTTACTTGGAAGTACTTTTTAGATTTTACAGATTTTGATCAAATTGTTTTTAAGGAGAGAATTGTTGGTTGGTCTTTGATGAAGCCAGTTCTGAACTCTCAAAGGTTGTTGCGGACTGACTCAAGATGCCTCAGGGGAGCACGTGTCTTGTTGATGAAGAGAGGAACTGAAGTCTCTGATGTCGATGCCGGTGCTAATCCCACCTGCAAGAAGCTAAGTCTAGGATCAACTCTCTAACTCCCAAGTTAGATGTCAGTCTGAGAAGAGGAACAAAAGAAATGAGTGCGTCCAGAGACAGAGAGAGAGAGAAGAAGAAGAAGAAGAAGAAGAAGAAGGGGGCGAGCAAGTTTAGCTAAGATCTAGGGTTGTCAATGGGCCGGGCCGGCCCGACAGGCCCGCGGGCTTGGCCTGATTTTGGGCCGGGCCGCAAGTCTTTTTTCGGCCCGTGGGTTTTTAGTAGGGCCTAAAACCCCAGCCCGACTAAGCCCATGGGCCAAACTCGGGCTTTGAGTTCGGCCCGATGGGCCGGCCCGACCCGTTCTCTTTTCTTTTTTTCTTTTCAAATCTTAAATTTTACTTAGTTAAAATTATGTTATTTTACTTATTTAAAAGTTAAAACTCTCTTTTCGAACAAATTAAATAAAGAACATCAAAACTCTACTTAATTGAATGAGATTATAATTTTATATTATTAAATATATTGTTTTTATTATTAATTTAATTTTTATTTAAGTATTCGGGCCGGGCCGGGTCTTAGTCGGGCTTTACAATTTTATAAAAATATTGGGCCCGGCCCAGCCCGGCCCGACATTGCTTCGGCTTAGGCCGGGCTTGGGCTTTCATATTGATGAGTCGGGCCTAGGCCGGGCTCATCTAAGCCCAGCCCGGGCCCGGCCCATTGACAGCCCTACTTAGATCTCCTAGTTAGATCTAGAATCTTGGCCCTTTTACATATACCTATAAATCTACGTTTATAGGCAAAGAGTACTAAGTTTATTGAGACTTCTTACTTTGGATAGACTCTGAGAAGTCTTAGGCTAGTTGAACCCCCGAATGAGACTCCTGGTAGGAGTCAATAAGTGTCTTTGGATGATTCTCCGAAGTAGAGTTGGAGTCGTGAGGGACTTCAGACTCTGTCTGAGAAGCTCGGACAGATAAAGGATCCTAAGCACTGGCATGAGTTTGAGCCCTAGACGATGTTGACTTGGGCCAATTTCCATCTAAGTCGAGATTGCCATTGAACCAAGATTGGACAGATAATGGATTAGTGCTGATGTTGGGCCAATCATGGGGACCCATCAGCCTTAAAGCTTCCAATGAAATGCTCCAAAGTGTAGTTTTATATGAGTAAAATTAGGGTGTTAGGAAGGATTTTGTCATTTATAATTTAAGTCCAAGATTAATGAGATCACTTCCAACTTGTTCACTTATGTTAAAGCAGAAGCATACCTATCATTCTCACAGTGAGTGAAATTTTACTTAAGTTTGCATTCCTGTCTCATGACACAGAACCTCTTGTTTTGAGAGAGCGAGCAGTTGACGAAGAATCCACAATTTACCAAGAAGCTAGCAAATACAAATTCTTTTTACTTAAAAAGAAAAGGAAAATGCGTGAGCTTAGAAATTGGAATGTGGCCGATCGTTATCTTATTTGAGCCTCCCACCATTACATAAAAAAAACAAATAACAAACATACTACACCTAATCCTAAAGTTCAACAAGCGTCTCATCTGTCCTGGAATTTTGAAGCAAAGTTAGAAGTTCAAATATCTTCTGTTGGCCTATAAATAACTGAGAGAACATGATAGAAAACTCATAGAATAATTTTGTAAAAGCTAAGAATTCTTTAAAAAACAATCATTTCAGATGTTAGAATAACTTCCACAATAAGAAAAAAAAAAGGTATGAAATTGTTCTCCTCTTTTCAGAAATTAAAAAGTTTCTAAAGAGAGGGCCTTTTACATATGTTCTCCTCTCATTTGTTACGTTCATATATTATGCTCTTTGTGGTGGTGTAATCCTGTTTGGGCCGGAGCCAAACGGGCCTCCACTAGAGAAGATGGGGAAGACGAACGCCGGTGTGGACGAGAGCCTGCAAAAACCAGAACTGGATCAGGAGGCCCGGTGAAGACCAGGGAAACCCTCCGATGCCTAAGTCAATACCAGGGTTGTAAGGCAGGGGGTTTCGGAATGTGAGGGCGTGTTCACGTGAGAGAGAACGTACCGATGCATGGTACTGTACCTGTGCTTTTATAGGCGTTGGTGCCAAGGCGATCGTGCGTAACGTTGGTAGATCGTGCCTGAAAAGGCGCCTTGATGGGCGCGCATAACGGGAGAAGTTATGCGCTCAGGTGTCCGTTGGGATGCCTGGCAGTTCGTGCCTCTTGATGATGGAGCGCATGGCCTGGGACGGTTATAACCGTGGCGTAAGCCAGAGAACCTGCTCGGCACCCTCTGGACACACTTTCCGAGCAAGTGACCCACATGGGGGCTCGAACGTGCTGTTCGGTGATATCCAGGGTTGTTCTGCGCAGCAGGATTAACATCCCTGTTCGGAAGCCGTCCGCAGTTGTTCGGTATGGAAGGGCAGATGACCTGCCCGGGGATATGCCGCTGCGGAGCTTGACAACTTCCGATCACGGGGGTCATACACTAAAGGTCTTCGAACCACCCTGATGAGGGCGTGGCCTCCGGAGATGGTGCCACGTTTGTTGACAGGAGAAGAGAGGGCCGTAATGGGCCATCATGGGCCTAGGTGACCAGATTTGGCCACCACACTCCACTTTCACAAATCATCAAAAGTAATTGTTATATCCATATCACATCGAAATCACAAAAGTTAGATTTTAGAAAAAGAGAAGTGTTAACTATTTGAGCAGGTGGTGCCATGTAGGCGCCAGCATGGCGCCAATTTGCTGGCTACTATCACTACCGTTGATCATTGTCTGCTGCTAGTCGCCGCCCCAATCATTGCCCACTGCCCACCATCAACAGTGTTCCCAAATAGTTTATTTGAACGCTAACTTGCTATTTGTATTCATAGATAACAGTCACAAGTAGTAAAATAGTATTCTCAAATAATTTATTTATGATCACAAATATAACTAATGTTCACAAATAATCTATTTGTGATCACGAATGAACCTTAAGTTGTTATTTATGTTCATAGATAACGGTAATAAATAGCAAGATGGTGTTCACAAATAATTTATTTATGATCACAAATAGAATCAGTGTTCACAAAATAAATTAGTATTTACAAGTAATCTATTTATGATCACAAATAGAATCAGTGTTCACAAATAGTCCATGTCCATAGATAACAGTCACAAATAGTAAGATAGTGTTCACTCGGTCGACGAAGGTCACCGGCGATCGCCGCTAGTGATCACTGATGATTGTCTCCGGTTGTCAGAGGTCGTTGTCGATCATAAAAAATCGTCGACGGTGGTTGTTGGCGATCTTTGCCAATTGTCAGTCTCTAGTTGGTCACCACCACTCCAAGATGTCTCTCTTCCCCAGTAGCACCTAGGCACTCGCACGACACCTAGGCACTCGAGTAACACTTGTTATTTGAGTGCTTGGATAATAAGTATTTTTCTTAGAAAAATAGGAAAAGATCGTGCCAACAACAATTATGAACTCTTTTACATATTTTTAGTATATTATAAGTGTTACTTTAGTAATAAGTATTTTTCTTAGAAAAATAGGAAAAGATCATGCCAACAACAATATGAACTCTTTAACATATTTTTAGCATATTATAAGTGTTACCTGAGCGCCTAAATAATAAATATTTTTTAAAAAAATAAAAAAAAATCCTCCAACAATAACTATGAACTCTTTTACATATTTTTAGTTTATTACAAGTGTTATCCGGGATCCCAAGTAATAAGTATTTTTCTTAGAAAAATAGGAAAAGATCCTCCCAACAATAATTATGAACTCTTTTACATATTTTTAGTATATTATAATAGGATGAAAATAAGAAGTATATAACTCCAAGTGTTTAACATGTCAAAAGTATACTTGACAATTCCAAGTATATATTTATAGATAATAGGGAAAATTAATTAAGGGTCCCTGTCAGAGTGTTGACTTAATTTGTAGTCCCTGTCAGAAAATCAGAAGTCATAAAGTCCTACCTTTTTGTGTTAGTTTAATTTCTAGTCCCTGCTTTTTGCTTCTAGTCCTTGCTTTTTTTGTTGCTCAGCATTTATGCATCTTGGAAGACGAGTCGTCCTTTTAACATCAACTTTTTCCTATTTTGCCCTTCCTTATTCTACTTGTTTCCTATTTACATTCGTTACAGTTGCCTTTGTATCAATTACAGTAAGCTTGTATGTCAGTTACAGTAAGCCTTTATATCTGTTACAGTAAGTCTTTTTTTTCCTTATGCTCGTTACAGTTGTTTGTATCAGTTACAGCAAGTCTTTATATCTGTTACAGTAAGCCTTTGTACTATTACAGACCACAACTATAAGCTCTTACAAAAGAAAAAAAAAAACTTTATTTGTTTGCACATGCTAGGATTCGAACGGTCTTCACAAAGAAGACATGAGATACCCTTACCACTAAGCTACAACTACATTTGTGTTACAACAGAACATATAATATTTAATTAAGTATTGTAGTAAACATAATACTCTATTACAACTTATGTTAAGTCTTGTTACAGTCAATATCATTCCCTGTTACAGCATACATTAAGTTCTGTTACAGTAAACATTATCAGCTATTATAGTAAACATATACTTTTGTTACAACTTATGTTAAGTCTGTTACAGTCAATACCATTCCCTGTTACAGCATACATTAAGTTCTGTTACAGTAAACATTATCATCTATTATAGTAAACATAATACTTTGTTACAACTTATGTTAAGTCTTGTTACAGTCAATATCATTCCCTGTTACAGAATACATTAAGCTCTATTACAATGTACATTAAACTTTGTTACAATATGCATAACCTTTGTTAAATATACATTAACCTTTGTTACAATATGTATTAAGCTCTATTACAACTTATGTTAAGTCTTGTTACAGAATACATTAAGCTCTATTACAATGTACATTAAACTTTGTTACAATATACATTAACCTTTGTTAGAATACACATTAACCTTTGTTACAATATGTATTAAGCTCTATTAAACTTATGTTAAGTCTTGTTACAGAATACATAAGCTCTATTACAATGTACATTAACTTTATTACAATATACATTAACTTTGTTACAATATACATTAACCTTGTTACAATATGTATGAAGCTCTATTACAACTTATGTTAGGTTTTGTTACAGTATACATTAAGCTCTATTACAATGTACATTAAGCTTTGTTACAATACATTAAGCTCTATTACTGTAAGTGATACGAATTACATTAAGCTAAGCAATAAGCTTACAGTAACAAAGGTTAATGTATATTGTAACAAAGATTAATGTATATTGTAACAAAGGTATATATATTATAACAAAGTTTAATGTACATTGTAATAGAGCTTAATGTATTCTGTAACAAGACTTAACATAAGTTGTAATAGAGCTTAATACATATTGTAACAAAGGTTAATATATATTATAACAAAGGTTAATGCATATTGTAACAAAGTTTAATGTACATTGTAACAGAGCTTAATGTATTCTGTAATAGGGAATGATATTGACTGTAACAAGACTTAACATAAATGTAACAAAGTATTATGTTTACTATAATAGATGATAATGTTTACTGTAACAGAACTTAATGTATGTTGTAACAGGGAATGATATTAACTGTAACAAGACTTAACATAAGTTGTAACAAAGTATTATGTTTACTATAATAGCTGATAATGTTTACTGTAACAGAACTTAATGTATGCTGTAACAGGGAATGATATTGACTGTAACAAGACTTAACATAAGTTGTAATAGAGTATTATGTTTACTACAATACTTAATTAAATATATTATATGTTCTGTTGTAACACAAATGTATTGTAGCTTAGTGGTAAGGGCATCTCATGTCTTCTTTGTGAAGACCTGGGTTCGAATCCTAGCATGTGCAAACAAATAAAAAAATTTTTTCTTTTGTAAGAGCTTATAGTTGTGTCTGTAACAGTTACAAAGGCTTACTGTAACAGATATAAAGACTTGCTGTAACTGATACAAAGGCAACTGTAACGAGCATAAGGAAAAAAAGACTTACTGTAACAGATATAAAGGCTTACTGTAACTGACATACAGCTTACTGTAATTGATACAAAGGCAACTGTAACGAATGTAAATAGGAAACGAGTAGAATAAGGAAGGGCAAAATAGGAAAAAGTTGATGTTAAAAGGACGACTCGTCTTCCAAGACGCATTAAATGCTGAGCAACAAAAGCAAGGACTAGAAGCAAAAAACAGGGACTAGAAATTAAACTAACACAAAGGTAGGACTTTATGACTTTTGATTTTCTGACAGGGACTACAAATTAAGTCAACACTCTGACAGGGACCCCTAATTAATTTTCTCTAGATAATATGTATACAAATATACTTTTAAAATATGGTTAAGGAAATTGGTAGATGGAACTTTTGTTTCTCGCAACGCGTCTCTCTGAAAAAACATCTGGGGGGACTATCATGCTCGCCGCCGGTGCGACACCCGGAAGAGCAGCCTCGGGGTATGACCGCTGATGGCCCGCACGTGAGGCCCAAAACGACCGCGGGGGTCACGCGCCGTGCACACGGCGGCTGTGTTGGGGGTGCCTATGCCTACATCATCATTACGTCATGACGACGTCATCTGAAGCCGAGGCGGATTTTTCCACTCTCTAACCCCTCTAAACTTTTTTATTATTATTATTTATTTTTACTGAGTAATTGATTTAAACATTCGTATTTGTCTCCAAAATCTTTATAAACACACGTGTATTTCATATTTCTATTTTTTTTTCCTAAACACTTGAAGGTTGTTTTCAGGAAGTTGTTTGAGAGATAAAGAGTTATAACCAAATATGTAAATATAAGAGATTATAGTGGGTTGACAACTAAAAATGACTTGCAGATTTGATATGGTCGCTTCCGTCATTAATTGAAGAAAAGGACGAAGAATGAGGAGAAGTTGTTCACTTGCATGTGTAGAGAGAGAGAGAGAGAGAGAGAGAGAGAGAGATTTGGGTGGATAAATTAGCAAGGGCAGGAACAGGGAAGGCATCATCGTATGGTAAGCAAGGAAAGCAGCTGAGAGAGACATAAATGTGCATGTGGGGATGGATGGCGGGGCGTTGGTTGTCCTTCTCCTCGCCTATAAATTCTTACGTCCTCCTCCGGGGAGGCACCTCCTCCGTCCGCACAAGTATCTCCATCGCATTCGCCACGCTTCTTCCTTGCAGCAACCCATCGTCGACCCCCGCCGAGAGGCACCTCCGCCGCTGCGTCCTCGCCATGTCCGGAACAGCGGATGCGTGTGGCCGAGACAGCCCCCTGTTTGAGAGGCCGAGACTGGTCGTCAAGAAGGTGCTGTCCAAGCCCCAGTACGATGGCGACGGTGCAGTTGTGAGGAGGAGCATCGGAAGGTGACCCACCCTCCCTCCCCTGGATCTCTAAATCCTTCCTCCTCCCACTTTCTCATCTCTCGTTTCTGGTTATGCTGTTGTTGATGTTAGCGTCATGTTGCGTTTCCGGCTGTGCAGGCCAGAGTTGAAGAATTTGGATCCATTCCTCATGTTGGACGAGTTCTCCGGTACCTCCTCCAATCTGGGTTTCCTGGTTTTATGATTTCCATCTCCAGACTTCCTCTCAATTTCGGTGAACGTGTTGGAGGGAGGGAGTTTTTCGTTTGTTCTAGCATCGAAGCATTGCTAATTCCGTATCGAATCCCCTGTTTCCTCTGTTTGTTTTGTCTCTAGTCTCTGCCCCTGCCGGTTTCCCTGACCACCCGCATCGAGGTACGATATCAATTCCCTACAACGCCCCCTTGTCCCCTGCACAATCATTGCAAAAAATATGAGCAACGCCCGATCTGAATCGTCTCCTTTTCCAATCTGTTGTTTGCTCGCAGGTTTCGAAACTGTTACATACATGCTTCAGGTATGAACATGCATTCTTTCTTTTGATTCCATGTCGACCACATAAGAGTCCTTGGTTCTTGCGGTTTCTTAGCCTCCGCCGTGGAGTTGTTGAGCGTTGACACCCATGCAGGGGGCTTTCACCCATCAAGACTTTGCAGGGCACAAGGGGACGATCGGGCCCGGCGATCTCCAGGTAATAATGGGTTGCTCACGCGATCAAAAAGGAGAGAACAATAAATCCAAGAAAGAAACCAAATCACATGCATGCCCTTCGACTCTCTGTTCTCAAGTTTTTTCTTTTTTTTGCCGTCCTCTGCATCAGTGGATGACCGCCGGCCGAGGGATCATCCATTCCGAAATGCCGGCCGGGGAAGGCGTCAACACGGGCCTGCAGCTCTGGATCAACCTCTCCTCCAAAGACAAAATGTACGACCCCAAAACCCATCTTCCTCGTCTCTCCCCACCTCTCCTACTTTACTTCCCCCATCATCCAGGAGCGAGCAATTGGGTCTCTCCTGTCCCTCTCTTGATTCGATAGATCCCTGATGCCCCTCCCCCCGGCTCCTCCTCTCAGGATCGAGCCGCGGTATCAGGAATTACAGAGCAAGGACGTCAGCAGGGTCGAGAAGGACGGCGTGGACGTCCGCATCATCGCCGGCGAGGCCTTCGGGGTCAAGTCCCCGGTTTACACGCGCACCCCGACCATGTACCTGGACTTGTCGCTGGATCCTGGTGCGCAGGTGCACCAGCGCGTCCCGGAGGGGTGGAACGCCTTCATCTACGTCCTGGAAGGGGAGGGCGTGTTCGGCGGCGCGGAGTCGTCCCCGGTGGCCGCCCACCACACCCTGGTGCTGGGCGCCGGAGACGGGCTCAGCGCCTGGAACAGGTCCGGTGGGCCCCTCCGCTTCGTCCTGATCGGGGGGCAGCCGCTGAACGAGCCGGTGGTGCAGTACGGACCGTTCGTCATGAACACGCAGGCGGAGATCGAGAAGACCATCGAGGACTACCACTTGTGCAGGAACGGGTTCGAGAAGGCAAAGCAGTGGAAGTCCCAATCACTGTTGCATTGAGAGGACAACAAAATATATGGGGGAAAAGGGAATAAGTGAGGAAAGTCCTTGGTTTCAACGGGTTGGAAGCTAGAACAAGGTGCAGTGACATATGTTTTTACCTGGATCAAAACTTCCAAATGTATTCAGGGTATTAAGAAAGAGAAAATTTTTAGTGTATTTGAGAATTATTTTTTTGATGTATTTTGACCTCTTTATTAAATGGACACAATATACCTTTCATACGTTGACCAATAGAAAAATTAAAATATATGAAAAAAAATATAATTGTTAAGTGGATTAAACTTTTCTTCCTAATTAAAAAATAAGGGGGGTATTCCTCGACTCCACCGATAGTTGTTGGGGTGGTCTTTCAGAAGCCCACTGAGATGGCGGTGGAGGAGATAGAGGAGGTATGGTGGCATAACTTTTGGGTCTTCATTTTTTAAAAAGAAGAAAAGTAAATAAAGTAGCTATCTTCTTTCTTGTCCAATCTTTACTTCCACATCATTTAGAAGTGTAACAGTTTCTTTTAAATTGTTATTGTTTGTGATATATATATATATATATATATATATATATTATATATATATATATATTTGGTGTGTCATTCGTTTCTTGATGTCTCTGCACTTGTGTGGGTGGAGGAGGAATTGCTGTCACTGGTGGGTGTTAGGTATGAATCATTTTGATACCCACAGCCAATCCCCATCAAACAAGTTTCTATTGGGGTCCTGGTTTTACGTGCTACACATGAGGGAGATGGCATCACATTCGATCTCCTTAACATGTTCTTCCTTTATTCCCCTCGGATTTGAAATCAAGTTAAACAGGCACAATCTTATATATTATCTCCGAATACTAAGATATGAGAAATACTCAAAAGGATCTTGTAATAAACACAATAAAATTGATTGCAAAAGAGCAATATTCCTATCAGTTGATTGGATCAATAAAATTGCCATTCTTTCAATCTATACATCATGCTTCTTGCAAGACCCCTCTTACAACAAGTGTCAGCTCTCTCATGATAGTGGATACTAATAGATATAGTACTACATATTTTTTATATCAACTCAATGAGTAAAACTAAATTTAATAAGACTCACATGCACGAAGATCGCTTGATCCCACATGAGCAATATTTTCACACGACTGGAATCCAAATTGCTAACGAGGTGGCCGATTCGATCGGCTTCCTCAACACTTAAATAGCCTTTAAAGTAAAAGTAGGGTATAGATGTGGGATCCAGTCGTGTGAAATCAATCAGAATTTGAAACTTAGTCTGGCAAACATAAAACAGTGTTACGTGTTTCGTGGGAAGAGAGAATCGCTTTCAATCATATATCCAGAGTCTTCATTGGCACCGTCACATCAAAGATAAATATGTATATTTTCCATCCGACTTAGCACGTACGCCATCAACCACAAGAAAGATGTATGGCCTAGCATGCCAACATACATATATTCAACAAATATCCCTCCACTCCCTACCACAAAAAGGGTTGATATAGGCCCCTGGATAGGTCCAAAGTAGTTTTATTGAAAACTCGAACTCATGTCGGCCCACTCTAACACAGTAAAGAACAAGAGACAAAACGAGTTCCAAATGACAACTTAATCCCATATTGGAACTTAATTAGATGATCACATGTCAAAACCCATGGTTTTGTAAGGCGAATTGGATCGGCTTGATTCGGCCGAATCGGAGCGGATCAGGGGAGATTCGATCCGTGATTCGGCTGATTCGCATGGACAGATACATACACACCCTATTATGCCCTATTATGTTGATACTTATTTACCTGAACATCATTTAAGTGAATATTAGTATTTATAATTTTATGTACTTAAGATATTACATGTAAATAATAAAATACCCCCAATTTAAATTCAATAAAAATATCAAAAAAATCATATCTCTTACCAATAAAAGTCAACTCTCTCATCATGAAGAAAATCACGATTTCGGTGATTTTATCGAAATGGTAACTTTTTTAATCTCTCATAATTTCTCCTATCTAAAAATTTGATAATTCAAATGAATCATATGGAACCCTAAAAATCTAAAACCCGGTAAAAAAAAAAAAGTCAAACGTGCATGCACTATACTATGAAGGCTTAAGGATCCATTAGAGAAGTCACATACATGTTTGACTTTTGTTATCGGACTTTAGATTTTTAATGTTCTATATAATTTATTTAAATTATCAAATTTTTAGATAAGTCAAATTATGAGAGATTAGAAAATTAACATTTCGATAAAATCATCGAAATTACAATTTTCTTCTTCGATGAGAGAGCTGATTTTTTTTTGTAAGAGATATAATTTTTTTATATTTTTATTAGATTCAAATGGGGGTACTTCCATATTTACATGTAACATCTTAACTAAATGAAACTATAAATACTAACATTTACTTAAATGATGTTCAAGTAAATAACTATCAAGAAGAAAATGTGTTTCCCGTGGGTAATATATACATATCTATATATATACATGTATTATATATGTTATATTAAATATATATATATATACTAATTTTATGTGAATCGAATCGATTCGATCTGATTCCATGCGAATCTGATCGAATTAAGACGAACTCGATTCGGTGCGAATCGCCACTCCAACAAATCCTGTCACACCCTAGATTCTTCTTCCCCCAAGGTCATCTTCAAAAGAGCATCAAGAGTTGTATGTAAGATGAGTAGGGACAGATGTCAACCGGACATAGTCCCATTGGAAATTCCCGTTCATTCAATCTCCTGTGCAAACCGAACTACTCTTTTATTGCTGACTTAACAGACAGAGAGTCAGTCTCAAAATCACCCTTCCCAAGATTGCTATGAGCCAACTAGGCACCCATTTCCCTTCCTCATCTTAGCCACTCGAGAGATCCAGAATCAGGGCATCTGTGGCCGTCTCCCCCAAGATCTAAGAGAGATCAAATCGACAGTGTCTAGAATGTGTGATCTAGCATAACCAAGAGAGAAATGGTTATTGCAAGAAGCATCTAGCAAAAAAACTGAATGCCATATTCTGGTGATCATTTACCACCTTAAAACATAACCTTAATCGAGTGTTGTTTGGTAAATAGGACAAGTGAGAATAAAGTTGCTAAAGACATGAGGATAACTTAATTCACGAAATAGATTGAATGAACATGTAAAGGTATCCAGTGGGCATTTTTGCCCAGAAAGCATGGAGATAATGACCACTCAAAGAAGAGTATCATACAAAAACCGCACTCAGAAATATAATAGCATATTGTAAAACTATTTTTGGCTGGGAAAAAGTTCCATACTGCACATTTTTCATCCCACCTTTATTATATCATGAACATTTCGACCCTTTGTCTGTAGCTTCAAATTTCAGATGCATTGACACAAGAAGTATCTTACTTGATCACTTGACAGGCACACAGATACAACCAAAAAATGAATATCTTACAGTGTAGGATGCTTCGACTTTTAACCTGGGATGCCTTTGACGAGAATGGGTAAAAGAATTTTGACGTGAAGTAAATCATATCAGACAGCAAGAAACTCTATTAGATGTTTGCTTATCTTCGTCAGCACCTTTGCTATGAAGACTTACTGTATTCAGTGACAGCTCGGCCTTATACGTATCTGAATTCAAGACCTTCCTGCTGACATTGTTGTAAATCTCCTTGATAACAATCTCGAAAGCAGTCTTGACGTTTGTAGAATCCAATGCAGAGGTTTCCATAAAAAATAGTCCTTCCTTTTCTGCAAGACTTTTGCCTTCTTCCACTGAAATGTCTCTAATATTTTCCAAATCACATTTGTTCCCAACCAGCATCCGTGCAACTGTTGTGTCTGAATGTGCTGCAAGAAAGTTCCAGAACGACGCAAGTCATTAACATAATGCATCCCAGAAATGAAAAAACAGATAACCGAACTTGCAAAAAGTTTAATAGGAACATATCAAGTCTTTCTAATCAAAATTGTACCTACCACCCAAAAAAAAAGAAACAAAAAGAACAATTAAAAAACAATCATGACTAGACATGACATTTAACAACCCAAACTCATCTAGAAAAATCCAAGAACTGAAGGGTTAAGGTGGTAATGTAATGGCATCAACAGAATTGGTGATGCACTATACTGTGATTCTTTTCCAGTAGGCACAAGGTTGTGATGATTAGTAGAGGCCCATGGCTGAAAGTCACATGTTTCCAAAATAAAAAAAGAAGAAAGAGAGAAACCCTATTGCCCTAATCAACGCACAATCATGGCCTCTGATTCGGTAATAATGCCCCTTGTAAATTATACTTTCAGAACCACCACTTCTACATTGATGAAATCCTCTCAATTTTAAAGGATAGCAAAGAGACTTGCGGTAGACTGAATCTGGTTCAATGAGTTCATATCCTCCTGCCTGGTCCTTTTAGTTCCATTGGCGAAGTACATTTCATCAAGAGGGCATTGTCACACACAAAAGAAAGATCATTTGACAAAGCATCAACATCAGGATGGGAAAATGACACTGAACACTATTAACAGGAAATCCATAAAATGAAACAAATTTGAGGGAGAAACTACAATAAAAGACAGCATCTTAAAGAAAAATTAAAAGCAATGGACAAAGACGACAATAGAATTGCAATAAAAAGATCAAGATCAGCATCACTGTCTCTTGCTCATATCTGAAAAGTGGTAATGTCATTGTTATGATTTATCACAGATCTTGACCAAGCAAGTAGAGAACAAGAAAGACAAGAAGCACTTGATGAGCTTGCAAGCACAGACAAATCAAGCTTCTCCTTACGTTAAAATGTCATATATTTTGCATCAAAATTCCTTGCTTACTCCATGTAAAGTACTAATCAAGCTTCACACAACATACTTCTGGGTAGTTAGTGGCTGTGTATTGGATTCCTGGAGGAAAATTGGAATTGAAGGTGCAATAACATTTTGGGAAAAATACCTGTATACCCCTGAAATCATACATATTCTTGGATATACCCTCAAAATCTGACTATTAGATTGTACACCCTCAAATCGAAAAAAGTCATCGTGTATGCCCTTGCTATTTCATTCTAGCCACTTAACTAAACCACAGTTGAGTTACGAGGGCAAAAAGACTAATTGACACTCTATTAACTCTATTTTTTTTTAATCTCTCTCACCCATTCGTCTCTCTCTCTCTTCACTCACATTACCGGAGCCAGAGGGGCAGATCCCTTCGGCACCCCCTTCTCTCTCTCTCTCTCTCTCTCTCTCTCTCTATCTCTATCTCTCTCACAATAGCAGTAAGGAGTTGGACGTCAACTTCAACACCAAGCCCAGCAAGAGCAGGAGCAAAGGGATGCCAAGCCCAGCAAGCACCGTCAGCTTAATGCTGTCGATGAGGGTGTTGGGGGTGGCGCTGTCGTAATACCGACGCACACCAGCAGCACCAGCACGACCATTATGAAGACTAACAGGTAGTTGATGGAGAGGAGGCTGGACAGGACGGAAAGGCTGGAGAAGAAGGAAGCGTTGGGGTCAATGTCAGTAGAGCACTACAACATGGCCAGGGACAGGGCCATGATGCAGTAGATGGTGATGATCCCGGAGAGGGAGCTGATGAGGCTGATGGATATGTCCCTGGAGGCATTCGTAATCTCCTCTGCCAGGGTGGCTGCCCTGTCAAAGCTGCCGTAAGCGAAGTAGACAACCATAGCAGCCCAAAAGACACGGCAGGAACCATAAAGCGCAAAGGGGGTCATGTTCCCAACATGGGGACGCGTGAAGCTAGAGATGATGACAGAGGATGACGGTCACATGAAGGATGGAGGCAACCCAATTGAGGAGGATAACTCCTTGCTTTCGGCTATGGTGGCACCCACCGACCGTGGAGATGATGACGGCTACAGAGATTGGGTCGAGCAGGTTGAACCCCTCCGCAAGGCTGGTGTGGATACGTAGCAAGTTGGGGGCGTGGCCCAACAGCACCGTCAGGTAGGAGCTCCACAACCTGGCGACGGCGAAGCAGCTGACGACACTCTCTAGGATGAGGTTGTTGGCAGGGTAAGAGAGGATGATGGCGTAGTTGCGGGCCAAAGGCGGTGTAAGTGAGGACGATGGCGTGGTTGCAGAAGACAGAGAAGGGTGGAGAGGCCAGAGGAGGCATAAGAGAGGACAATGGTGTGGTTGTGGGCCTCCTAGCAGTCATCATATGTGCCGGCAATGAGGTCGTCCTCCGCCGCAGGGACAGACGCTACGGTTGCTTCCGCAGCGTCAATGGCGTTTGGTGTCTCCACCTCTGGAACGAGCCCACTATTATGAGTTGTCATAACAGCACATCTCTCATCCAAACTTTTCCATTTATTTTGTCTGCTAGAGTCTTTGATTTATTCGCCTTCTTCTGAACATTATTTCTCTTTCATGTATCCAGAACTATATCAGGTTCGAGAGTGAGCATTTTATAAGTCCAGAGTTCTTGTTTAGCTAGCTTCAAGAGTCCACAGTTCTCTCTCTCTCATCTCGCTTTCTCTCTCTCTTTTCTCTCTCACTGTCGGAACCATAGGGGGGATGCCTTCGGCATCCCTTCTCTCTCTCTCTCTCTCTCTCTCTTGGGTATTTTCATCCCTTTGTCCTTTTTTTGACGGTTCTATCTATCTGAGGGTAGAATATTCTTCTCATTCTCATGGCAAACTAACCACAGATATAAGCGATGATTTCTTTCGATTTGAAAGGTATACAAGATAGTCAGATTTTGGCGGTATATCCAAGAATACGCATGATTTTAGGCATATACAAGTATCTTTTCCTAACATTTTCTGTAAAATATCTATCCAACTTTTCTAGAAAACAAGACCATGAAAGACATTCAAGTATATCTGAAGTATTCTAGTCTACTACCATGTGGAAGCGTATAGCATAAAGGTTTAGCACATTACATTATTCTCTTCAATTGAGCAACTGATGTAGGAACATATAAATTGTTTACTTTTCCGAACACTTTCTCACTTGACATTTGACAATGCTCTTGCATCTCAAATTCCTTTATAAAGTTTCCATGCTAGGTTTCTTCATAGTCCTGAATCAGTCATTTAACTAAGATTTCCAGGTTCCCAACTAAGACAAGTTTGCTCGGAAGTCCGATCCTGATCTGTCAATCTATTGCATACCTTGATGATGTGATCATGTTTTTGTACTATTGCATTGCTTTGTCTTGAGGGTAACACTCATCTTGAGGTCTTGAAGCACAGTCTCCACTATTGCTCAGCGCATATGGTAGTTAAAATTGATTTCACTTTTTCCTAGCTCAAATCAATTACATTGTATTGCCATCACAACAAATGTATAACACTTAGTCTCGTAAATTAGTTCTTTTAGTTTCAATATATTTACTTTTTGTTATTAGTCTGGTCTCTAGCTCATAAACCAGCCAATAACCATGACCTTCTTGTCCTAGATAGCAGGTCAGTGATATACTTAGCAATTTTCACCAACTAAGGGATAAGAAATATGTAGTCCGTCTATAATTGCTGCACCTTCATTACAATTACCAGTTCAACACACATGTATTTATAAGACAGGTTCAGAAATTTCTTGGAATAAATACATCCTTGCTTTAAAACAGTAATTTCAACAAAAGTAGTGTTCTCTTGTTGTCAGAGAAGCTTGAATATTTCGCGAACTGCACTTGCTCTTTTCAATCATATTCCTCTTTTACACTTGCTTTGACATCACAACAACTTGATCCCCATGTTTTGAAGTTCCTTTCAGTCATTCATTCCCCATTTTACCATTTTACAACACAAAATGGGCACCCATCTATCTCAGTGCTCATGATGATCTTCCATGTGAATGTTCAAATGGTCACAGATAGCTTCCATAAACAGTAAAGCATCATGGCATCCCTACAACATCCCCAATAAAGTTGCCCAACAGATGATCTCTCTGTGTCCCCCCATGTTCACCAAAGCATTGTCTCCAATCTTGTTAATATGGCTCATCTTGGTCATCGAACAATCCAAAGTACAGAAAATTGGCATGAATGCTGTATCTGTAATTTAACAATCTGACCGTCACAGAGTACTCTGAAAGAAGTTGCTTTCCATTTTATCCAAGCACCTGAATTTCTCATTTATCATGCTTCAAGACCTAATAGATGTAGAGTTATACATAAATCCAGCGGATGACAACCAACTTTAATGTTTACTATTTGTGATTATTCAATGCTTTTCCAAGTTCTTGGACAGCATGTACCTCAAATAAGCATCTCTGCATGAAAAGACATGTAATGCTAGATGATATCATGGGGAATATTCCCCATTACTTGACCCGACTGACATGGAACAACAGTAACTCGCTCTTCCTAGAATCTTTTTCCCTAAAAGAAGGTTTTATTTCAGTTTTCCTTGGGAACAAAATTTTTGAGTTGGTAAATCAAGTGAGAGCTTTGTCTATGACTTCCATTCTTTAGTTAATGAGCATGGGTTTGTTTCAAAGAGGATCCCAAACGAGAAGAAAATCGAATTCTTACCTTCACGAGGTGTGAATCAACACCCTGAAGTTCTTGTTTAATCTTTCTCATGGGAGTCTTATAGCCCCAAGGAAATAGAATTTGTGGTTAAAATATACAGTTCAAGTTGTTTTAATTTTCACTCCAACAAATGCAAGATCCTTTATTTTAAATTCTAACTGCCTTTCCCTTGAGTCTATTCCCTCACTTTTCTAGTGTCCAGTAGAGGGTAAGGAAAGTGAGGAGCTTTTCAGTCATGGTAGCGCCACAGTAAAAAGACAGCCATAAAAGATTGGCCCTACGAATCCTACGGATCTAACACACCACCTTCAAATAAGACATGAAAGCTCCCAATTCTTCTCCGCTGAAGAAACTCTGACTACAACACAACGAAAAACTCGTTTCAAGACGAATGGCATCTCCTCATGTTTCACTTGGGAACACGGAGACAGAGAACCAACGGTAAGAAATCACTCTATCTGAATCTGAGCCCGCTACCACCCAATGTGTTCTCAACTTAATGAGGAAAGCTAAGGATCAAGACATACAAACTAGGTAGACAAACGGATAAACAGGTGGACGGAGAGAGAGATTGCAACCGTAGCTGCTACCGCCAGGATCACTAGTTTCACTGGCAAGATAGAGGAGCATTTTGCTTTTCCGCAGGGAGGGAGCAGAGAAGAAGAAGCGGAGTGGAGACTCACTGTTGAGCTCCTCAAGCCAGCGCTGGACGCTGTCGAAGGTGGTGCGGCGGGAGATGTCGTAGACGATGAGGGCGCCGACGGCCCCGCGGTAGTAGGCGGAGGTGACGGCACGGAAGCGCTCCTGGCCGGCGGTGTCCCAGATCTGGGCCCAGACCTCCTTGCCGTCGATGGACGAGCTGTGTGTTTGGAACTCCACCCCGATGGTGGCCTTGGAGTGGACGTTGAACTCGTTGAGGGCGTAGCGGGACAGGAGGTTCGACTTGCCCACCGCCGAGTCCCCGATGATCACCACCTTGAACAGGTACTGCTCACCCTCCTCCCCCGCCCCCATCCTCTGACGCAGCAAACCAACCCAAAGCAATCCTCTCCCTTCCTCTCCTGCAGCTTTGCCTCTTCCTCCCAACACGACGATGTCCTACCAGAGCGTCCAAGAGCTTCTTCTGCTGCCGCTTCACTCTCTCTTTTTCTCTCTCTCTCTCTCTCGGAAGAAGGAGACGAAGGGGAAGATACACGGCTCCATCAATCTATATATGAATTGAAAGCACTGTGATGGAGACTCTGACAGTGCGGAGTTTTCTGGCCGCCGTCTTCGCAGTTTTCACGCAGCAATTGCCGCTGCCGCTGCCGCAGGTGATTTACTTTTTGGGAATTAAAAAAAATAATTTTATTTTAAAAATATTTATATAAATATATCTAGATCTAATATATTTACAAATTTATATCCCTCACTTACACTGATTTTTAATTTATATATATATATATATATATTTTTTTTTTTTTATGACTTACATATTTTTCTACCACTTACATAATTTCTTTGTAACTTACATTGATTCAATATAATTTTACATACATAGAAAATATGTAAGTTACACTGAATTAATATAAACTGCAGAGAAAGAATGTGAATTATAGTAAAATTATGTAAGTTATACTGAAACAGTGTAATTGAAGACATAAATTTATAAATATATTAGATTTGGATGTATTTATGTAAATATTTTTTAAAATAAAATTATTTTAAAAAATTTCCTTGTTTTTTCAAACGAATCTTCAGATCGCCATTGCAATGTTTGATGTTAGACATTTGCCACTCCAGTTAATCCGATTATTTAACCTGAGCGTCCATGTCAAGTGAAGCGACAAGAGGTTTTAAAATAAACAATCAAATATTTTAATTTTTTAATAGGGAGAATTATTGATCAGTTCTTATTTTTTAGAGATTTATTTTTAGATCACTAACTTCTTTAGAAAACTACGTAGTTACATGAAAAATATGTAAGCTATGAATTTAGAAAAAATCCTCAAAAATAAGAATTGATTGATAATTTTCCCTTTTTAAATATGATGTTTATGCAAAAATACCCCTATGATAATTATACTTGTGTAATGATCCTTTCTAAATTCAGATTTGCTTGTATACACTTAATAGCAATTTTGTACCACGCAAGATTGGCCGAACTAGATTTTATCTAGTGCGGTATCAGATGTGCTATATAGTATTAGTTCACTTTGGACTTAATTTAGTCCAATAAATTTTATTTTTTATAATAAAAAAAAAAAATATAAAAATATATTATTTATGTCAAATCATGTTAGATACTAAGAAATCCCCTTATGATACGGCCAACCATGATACTAAAAACCTCATAACACATTGTAATAGATGATGTAAGGCATATACTCGAATATTCTTTTACAATTGTTTAGTGATCATTAGGCGTCACTCAAGATTAGTCGGACCAGTAAATTGGACCGAATCGGCTAACCTATGATGTGGTATAGTATTGATCTACAGATAAGGTACGAACTGGTCCTGCCTTACTTTTGTTCTTCTTCTTCTCATGTTGAGTGTGACTAGCCACCTCCCACCAAAGGGTGCCAGCAACGACTTCTTCGAGTAACTCCTCTACATGCCTCTCTGTGACGAGGGCATCACTGGTGCAGAGGAGGGAAATCTGAGGGGTATGCTTCTGGACCACAATTCCAGGCTCATTAGACCCTCCGAAGGGTGGCAGCCACCTTGTGGTATAACCCCGATGCGCCATTGGGGGTTGTCCAGTGTCCCCCTTCCCCAGGGGGATGCTATTTGGCCATGATGGCTGCAACATTTCCCGAAGCAGCCAGGTCGCCTCCTCCTTCCATGGCATTATTGAGGACGGTGGGCACTTGAAGCCGAAGGACCACTATCCAGTCGCTAGCCCTAGTGGTAGGTCAAAGCAGCCCGCTCGGAGGGTGAGTGCACTAGTGGGAACGATGGTGCTGGCCTCATTGAGCACGACTTTGTGAAGCCGAGTTGCATGCATCCATGATGAAGAGCACCGATGGGAAGGCGGTGTGCATGGTCCGTCGGGTATCGAGCTTGCATATGTTGAGAAAGCCACTGCTCACTTTGTGCATCGAGCTTGCACTACTTCAATTTCACAAACAATATTGACAAAAGAACCATGTCGATGAGAATAGAAGTACACAATTGATCAGTAATTTTTTCCTCCGCCTATCAGTGGCGGATCCTCAAACTTAATTCAGTGGGGTCACTTGAGTGTAGGGAGGTCACCTTAAAAATCAGTGTGGTCACCTTACATAAAATTACATAAAAATTTGACTTATATAAACAAAAAAAAAAGAACTCTTTAAGACCCTCTTCTAAGTCAGTGGGGTCACGTGACCCCACTGACTATAAGGAGGGTCCGCCACTGCCGCCTACCATCTTCTTCTTGTCGCCAACATCCTTGGCTATAATAGGGCTAGAGGTGTTCACCATTGCTGCATCCAAATACTTCTCTAGGTCCTCTAGCCTTAACCCAATGAGGCCCTGCAAAAGGTGAAAGGAGAGGAAAAAGAGGACATGAAAGGAGATGGTAGACAATCACTATAAGAAAAAGTGTATATAGCGACCAAATTTGAGACCGAATATTTCGATCACTATTCGGTCTCAGATCTAAGACTGAATAGTGACTGAAAGTATTCAATCACTGATATTTTCATTTAATGACCGAAATAGTTTCAATCACTATTTGGTCTCAGATCTGAGATCGAATAATAACTGAAACTATTTCGGTCATAAAATTTGAGACCCAAATATGCCAAATATTTTTATTATAGCGACTGATTATAATTGGTCACCATTTGGTCTCAAATCTGAGACTGAATAGTGACTGATTATAATCAGTCACTAACTTATTCTGTTTGGCGCCTTTGAACTTAAAATTTTGTGACTGAATTTTATCGATCACAATTTTGTCTCAGATATGAGACCGAATAGTGATCAAAACTATTTTGGTCGTAAAATTTGGTGACCGAATTTTATCGATCACAATTCTGTCTCAGATCTGAGACCGAATAGTGACCAAACCAATTTTAGTCGCAAAATTTGAGACCCAAATACGCCATGTGACCGAATAGTGAGGATTATCAGTCGCTAACTTTATCTTTTTGGCACCTTTGAGCCTAAAATTTTACGAATGAATTTTATCGGTCACAATTCAGTCCCAGATCTAAGACTGAATAGTTACCCAAAGTATTTTCGTCGCTAATAAAAATACTTATCTGATTGGCCTCCGGTTTGTTCCAACATAGCTAGGGCGATGATAATGATTTGTGAAAACTGACGGAGTTTAAATTGGACTTCCAGTTTGAGCTTGACTCTTAATACATAATCACCAATTAGTTTAGTTTAAAAGTAAGTGAATTTATATGAAAAAATAAACTCTTAAAATAAATATTTTATTTTATTATATTTACTTTTAATTTGTTATCCGTACATGTGTCTATTATAGGTTCTTTCATCGAGTGACGCCGGAGGAGACGAGGAGGACATGGACTTTGACGATTGATGATTATTTTTTTACTGTTGTACGCGTTTATGTATTTGATGTGATTGTGAGGTTTATTTTTTTATTATGTTTGTAAAATATGTTGTTTTTAATTTTTTTATATATATATTTTTAAAAATAAATAAATAAAATTTTAGAGATTGATTTGTGACCGAACTATTTTAGTCGCAAATTCGGTCACAAATTAGTGACTGAATACTGTGGTCGCTAAATGATTATATTGCGATCGAAATTATTTCGATGTCAATTCAGTCACAATTTGTGACCAAAATTTTCGATCCCTACTTATATATCTGTGACTGAAATGTTTCGGTTGCAATTTTGGTCACTAATTTGTGACCGAAATAGTTCGATCGCTATTTTATTTGATCGTTCACATGGCAACCAAATTGAGACTGAAGCTATTCGGTCTCAATATAGAGATCGAATAGTGACCGAAATTTTTCGATCACAATATTGTGACCAATATATCTTCACCTACACTTTCGATTGCTATTCAATTGCTATTCGGTCGTTATTGATCTCAACGACTGAATAGCGATCGAAATGGTCGATCGTCTTTTCCACTTTTTCTTGTAGTGAATATAGCCGCAATGGAGAGAGAAAAGCGAGATAGTCGCAGCAATGCATCGACTCTTTGGTGGAGACGATCTACTTGAGGATGGACCAAAATTAGATGGTGAAGGCGTCGACCTTCTTCCTAAGTAGGACATGGACGCGCATGGTGCGAACGAGGAGGGCCACGTTCAACTAGTGTTACCCCTATGCAAACATCTTCTTCCATGGCCTCTGTGACCTTCCTATGCACCAGGTACCATTGAGGGGACTCGGAGATGGAAGGGATGGCTCAGCGAGAAATAGAGGGGAGGGCGTTGGTGACGATGAAGAGGGTATGCTAGGAGGGGAAGAGGTAGTTGATGTCAAAGAGGAAGGCAATGCCGCTGGAGAAGAAGTAGAAGTTGTGCAGCAACCCCTGCTCCTCCGTCCTCATCCCCTCCCCCGTGAGCCTCATAGCTTAGGATCGAGTGTGCTGCCCGTGTTTTGGGACGACGGGACATGGGTGTAGTGCATTTATACGGTCCAGTATATCCAACTCTCGCTTCAATTAAACATTTTATCCAGATTCCCGAAAAGATAAAGAGGTCGTTTTAAAGGAATTTTACTTTTTTTGCGCAAATACCCCTTATATGGAGGCATATATGGGAAAGTTGCGGAAGAGACTAGGGAGGGAAATTTTAAATCTGTGCAATAGGTGTATATAAGCAAAATAGGATATTAAGACAGATTATCATATAAACGTAATCGTAACAGGAATATTTATGAAAAAAATGCTTTAATGTAAAATGAGTTCAGGAGGTACAGAAAGGTCCTTAGCTGAAGTTATTAACCATTTTTTGTTGGTTTACATATTGGTAGGCAGTTAGGTATGTAAGGGAAAAACAATGAGGGGGTTCTAGAAGGCATGATTATATTTTTGTTTCATCAGGTGTACCTAATCTCATCATATCCCTAGAGTTTGTAACTGGCTTATTGTTTGACAAAGCTAGTAGCTGTATTCTCAACTAGAAAATCTTCCCTAGCATATTAAAAAATCCTTTTTGTGATGGCTGATTCCAATAATGACAAATGAATGAGGAGCTCTGCTCCATTTACTTCTAAAGACTCTGAACATCTCTCTAAACAAGGACATTAGTTATTATCTTGTCGAGTGACTTTGTCATGGAAGAGTCCCATGGGACATTTTATCACGTAATATAATGTTTCAAGTGAAATATGGCATCAATAACCTCACATCTAACATCATTGGGAAGATTTTTAGGTTTAAATTTGATGCGAGAGAAAAAAAAAAAAATGATCTTCCGAATATGCCAAGGTCTATGTCTGAGTGCTCTTTATTAGTGGTAAGATTTGTGTGGAGGTATTTTCCTGTTTGGGCCGGAGCCAAATGGGCCTACATTTGGAGACAGGAAAGATGATCACCGGTAGCGGACGGATGTCTGTAAAATCAGAACAGAATCAAGAGGGTCCGGTTGAAGAACCAGAGAGAACCCTCCGATGCCTAAGTCAGTAAACTGCAAGTGAGGCTTGGAGAAGAAGGGTTCAGTGTTGTGCAAGAGCGATGTGCGTTAGATCACGTACCTCTGCATGGAGGCTTACCAGAGCTTTTTATAGGCAGAAGTGCTGAGGGAGAGAGACGGAACATCCCTGATCAATGCCGCAAAGGGCGCGCTTGTTAGCGCCATTGGCGGGGAGGCGCCCGTTGAGGGGCCTTGCAGTTAACGTACCATTTAATCGTGGGGCATGAATGATCGATGCAGCAGTTGTAACCGTTACAAGGAGACGGAGGGCTGTTTGAATCCTCCTGGTCGAAGGTACTAGGTAGGGGCCCTATTCGGTAAAGGGAACCTGTTGCTCGGTGACAAGGCCTGCTGCTGGATGTCCGATGCGCGGAAGTGTTGCTCGTGCTGAAGAGGTCCCGACACACGCCGAGCAGCGTCTGCTCGAAAAGAGGGCCCTGGGCCGAACAAGCTGTAAGGCATCCGGAGATGGTTCTTGGGTGCCGCTGGTACCTGAATGCAGGGATCGTCCTCGGGACCTTAAAGTTGTTCCTGAGAAGACGTGGCGCCCTACGGAAGGGCCACGTTTGTCCACTGAATTGGGTTGGGCCATGATGGGCTTTGCGTACGAAGGTGGCTAGGAATAGCTACCACAATTTGTAATGAAGATGGACAACAAACCACAATTTAATGTTTATTGCCTTGTGAATTGTTTAAGAATCAATTATTCAGAATCGAATAAGATCTTTCTCTCTTTGATATAGATTGCTTAAAAAAAAATTTATTGGTTGAGATTTTGATAAAATCTTTCTCTCTCTCTCTCAACTAATAAAATTATTTGTCAAATAATTCGCATAATTTTTATTCTCCTTCGTGTCTTACAATAAATATTTCTCATTATATAAATAAACTATCTACTTAAAAAAAAATGTTTGAGAAATTACCCACAACCAATCAATATATTGACTAAAAAATAAGAAGAAGGGAAAATATATTGAAAGCACACTTTCATTAGAGAGCAACTTACATAAAAGAGAAGGATAAGAGAAAGACTTGTTGCACGTCAAGAGGGGGTTAGTTTGAGCGCATGATGTCTCTCCAATAATTATCTATCACGTTGATATGATAGTCGGTTAATAAGGAAGCGATATACGTGTATATTACCTTCACAATTATATCTATATAAAAAAATTTCATCACAGACGCGACACATATAATTGAGATGTGTCGTGTGGAGGAAGGAGAAGAACCATTCTCCTCCTAATATTCATCTCAATGGACGTGTGCACTAAGATTATCTGCATAAAAAATGTGCAAATCAACTACCGGTCCATTTGTTGACCTATGACTTAATTTTAAGTCCTTTGACCAAAATTTGTTAACATCCAGTCCATTTGGACTGAAACTTTATTTCTAGGTCCAAAAGTTAACTGACGGTGCCAACCTCTTCAGCTCCCTCCCGCCCCTCCCTGACAGCCTCCGCCTCGTCGAGCTTCTCCCCGCCGAGGCCACTGACCCATCCCCGACGACGCCCCGCCCCTCAGCACGTTGCCATCCTCTCAAGCCCCGGCGTCGGCCACATCACCATGCTGCTCGAGTTCAGCCGCCGCCTCGTCTCCCTCCACGGCCTCCGCGCCACGACCTTCCTCCTCCTCACCTGCTCGCCGCCCTGTAGATCTCGCCCTTGCACCCTGCCGAAGCTCACCCTCGCGCCCCTGCCGAAGTGGCGAAGTCGCCCTGCGAAGCCCCTGCCGCACCCCCTACGAAGCCCCCTACGAAGCTCGCCCCCTTTTGGTCCCTGGCAAACAGAGCCCTCACGGGACATAGACGGAAGGGGCTGAAGATAATGGAAATTGAGTAATTAGACTTAGAAATAACTTTTCTGGTCAATAGACCTAAAAATAATTGGGAGGTCAAAAAATGGACCTAAAATAAAAAATCTCATATTAAAATGTCGTACCATGACTGCACCAATGTATTGCGACAGTATTAATTTGTTGTAATTTGTGGATTCCAATTAATTTGTGGATAATAAATACAGCTTAAGAAGCACGATTAAGAATCTGTTTGGTTTCTTGTAAAATGAGTTTATAGGGAAAAGTTTTTCAAATATTAACTTTTGCAAGAGAATTATAAGCATAATTGTTCATTTGATACCCACGTAAATGTTTTTCCTAAAAATATTTGTTTATGTTTGTTTACCAGTAAAATATTTATTAAAGATAAAATTTTAAAAATAAATAAAAGTCTAAAAAAAAAATTCGTATGTCGACCATTCAATTGTTGGACGCCGGTCACCCGACGTCGGACACCGGGCGTCGAGCGCCGACTGTCGGGTGCTGGACATCAGGTGCCGGGCGTTGGCCTCTAGACGTCGGGCGACGAGCACCAAACGCACAGGCGTCGGATATCGGATAGCAGACGCCAGATGCCGGATGCCGATCACCGGTCTCCAGAAGTCCAACCGTCGGAGGCCGACGCGACTGTTGAGCCGCTTGCACGAGCGTCAGGCGTCAGACGTCGGACACCTCTAGCCGCCGAACACCAGGCGGTGCCAGGTGCCGAGAGTCCGTCATCGGACCCCAAGCGCTGGACGCCAGGCGTCAGACAGTCGAACACTGGGTGTGGACTGCTGGGCGCCAGGTTGCCAGCCGTTGGCTGTTGAGTTTCAAGCATCAGACACTGAGAATTATAGTGAAGATTGTAGTCACACTCATTAAAATCTTATATGAAAGAGAAATCTAAGAAAATAGTTTACGGAGTCTTATGAAAGATGTCAAAATCCATAATTTTAGGTAAAAGATTTTCATAAATTAACTTTCAGTGGTACCAAATAAAACTATTGTATGAAGTTTTTCTCGAAAACCTTTTCCGACATAAACTTTTACGTTGAAACAAACGGATCCTAAGTCTCGTATTACCACTTATGTGGAAGAACCCCCTAACTTAATATGAAGCCCTCTGGGGGATATTCTACACAAATAGATAGCTCCAAAAGCAATACATTTGAAACCCGCTAAAGTAGGAAGCAAATTTGGCGTACGGCTACTCAAGATGGGTCGCATCATAATTTGAGGATCCAACCTTTCTTGAGCAAGTTCTTAACTCAATAGCTCCTAGCCTGAGGGATCTTTAGCTCGACAGGGGATATCAACCCGGAGGATACTTAGGTCAGCCAGAAGGAGAACAGAGCAACTAGAGTTTCTGCCCAATATCATTGTTGAAAAATCTCATTAAGTCGAAAATTATTCAGAAGAACGTGGGGGTGAAGATAGAGATAAAGATAAATACATAATTATCTACAATCATGACTCATACATCTCGTAACAAGCAATAGAGTCTTAGGCACCGTTTGGGAGCACCGCTTGCTCCGATTTCAGGTCTGCAAAAGCTCTGACGGAGCAAAAGCAGAACCAAATGAGTTTATCATTTTGGGCTTCCGTGTACAATGAATTTTGGAGAGGTAGAGAGAGACAGAGAGAGCAAATTTTCTCTCACCCTTTCTGCCGAAGCGGATGAGGAGCCGCTTTTGCCAAAAGCGGCACAAGGGACGATGCATTTGGGGAGTTTGTGTCTGTTCCTTTTGTGAGTTTTAAATATATTTTTTATTTTTTAACAGAAATTGCAGGTGACATGGACAATATGGCAGGAAAGCTGCACATGTTTTGAGATGGCCAATCAAAGCGATTTTATAGTTTTAAACTTTTTCAAAAGTATTCCCAAACGATGCCTTAGACGGTCATTCTTCGAGGAGTTATGTCCCATGATCCAATTTTATTAACTGTCCAGTCTTGTGGAATCTTTTAGGGGAAGTTGACATCTTTATAATATTTTAGACTTCTTTTGAAATAACACTCTCTAAACACCCAAATAAGTGGAGTGATTTTGAATCATTTGAGCTCTTATTTTTTTACTAAGTAGTATCGAAAGTTTTTTTATTTTTGGGACCTCTAATTCTTTGTTTTATCTAAAAACCGGTTTGATGTGCAAAGAGTTCCTACTAATTCCCAGATCCCAAGATTTTTCGGTGGTCTGTAATTCTATTCGAGATGGACCTTCTTCAAGTATTAGTGGACAATAAGAAGGGAGATTTATTTCGAAGAAAGGGAGGGTGGTAGATGAACAAGATTAACCCTCCAAACATCCCTAGGATTAAAGAGAAAAATTTATTACACTTAAAAACTGTATTTTTTTATAAATTTTAATTTTCTCATTAACCAATATATTAGAATTGTGCTTATGCATCTAATAAAAAATAAAAAGTCCGTGAGAAATTACAACTCTCGAGTGTAGTTAATTTTTTGTCTAAAACTCATAAGGAAGTAAGTCCATAAACAAGTGAAGTAATAAAGACGCGTAGTTAGAGATCGATGAACACGTCCCGTCCCGTCAGGGCGTGGGCCTAAATTCATGTGCTGGCTCTTGGAAATTGCACAGTTTGCATCAACTAATCAGTTGAATAGCGTAGGAGACGAGGGAAGAAGGATAGGGAAATCTGCCAGGCAGCTCGCTCTCAAGTTCATTTGATATATGAGTCATACTAGTGTAAAGAGATCTCAGTCGACTAATCTTCTGATTTGGCCAACACACCAAAAATAGCAATTATGAGCTTAAACTTCTGATTTATGAGTCTAAAGTTATAATTTATGAGCTTCAAAGTTCATATTTATCAGTCTAAATTTATTATTATTAAAAGCCTAATTATATATTTTCAAGTCTTAAAGATAGCATTTATAAGTGTAAAATTTTTATTTAAGAGTCCAAAAATGGTCATTGGTTGTTGATGATAGTCACGGCCGCTCGTCACCGCGATGTCACCTAAGTGCTTGTTTGGTATGAGATTAAAAAAAATAGAGATGGAGATAAATTTTTGGAGATATATTATCCCCATTCTTAATCCACCTCTTGTTTGATATTTTTAAGGTTAGGTTTTTTAAGATAACTCTATTCTTTGTTTGGTAGAAAATGGTGTTAGTGTGTGAATAGAATTTTATTTTTACTTCTAGTCGTCTCTTGATCCTGAATTCATTCGAGGGAACACTTGTCTCCACGAAGATGCCGACTTCTCGAGCCTACACGAGAGTGAGTAGGGTGTTTTGAGGGAAAAATGTGTAACGACCCAAAATCCGCATTACCGGTACCCGACCAGTAACCCGAATTCTGACCGCTAACCCACGAGACAAGCTCGGAAGGGTAAGAAAAGAGAACGTCCGAGAAGACTATATATAAAAAGATACACACCAAGGTACAATAAACATTCCACTATATGAAATATAACATGTACAACTCAGAGACTCAACAGGTACAGAGTACAGAAAGTACACAAAAGTACTACTCACAGCAGCTAGAGCGCACGCGCACCAGAGTGACTCGACTCGCCTGGGACGGGAGTCGACGACGCACCTGAAAGGGAAGGGAGTGAGTCTCACGAAAGAGAGACCCAGCAGGGAAACGAAACCCCACCGGAAACAGTACTAAAGTGCGGTAAGTAAAGACAGAAGTAAATACACCTCGCACACAGCTGAAACCAGTGACAACTACACAGCTCCCCCAACAGGAGTGCACTAAAACTGTAAACCACGCGGCTCAGTAACACACACTCACACAACACAGTAAGTAGGACTCAGCTAGGGTCTGTAGCTCGGCGTCCCGTCGCCACAGAGTCTCGCAACCCCAGCCACGTGTGCACACTACAGACGCTCTCTCTAACGTCTGGTCCACGACCGGTTTTCCCCTACGCCCGACCTAGCGGTAGAGAAGGGGCTCCACGGAGACCGCTCAAAACCACCACAAGGAGTACGCACAGAACGGAGATGCTCTCAACGCCCTGGCTCACCGGCGGAGGACCCCCACACGCCAGTCATCATCTAGACGGAGTCGCACCCCGTCTAGGTCACACAACAAAAACAGCACGCGGTAACGCCACACGCGCACAACAGACGGAACCACAGTCACGTCTCAAACCTGTCAACCCGCATACACTCAGACAGAGCCACACTCAGATGTCTGGTGAACTGTGTCAACAGGCGGACACCACAACACTGTTAAAGGCATGTTGGACCACAAGAGCTTAACGCAACATCGATTGCCGCCAACGCAAGATGTAACGGCCACCCTTGTCGTCAACAAGAAGTCAACGACAATGGATCCTGTCGTTTACCTCAAACCTGATGATATTAACGTCAGCAGATATGGACGTTAACATCATCAGCTTCACACCCTAACGGCACCAGATCATCAAATCCAGGCAAAACACCAATCAGGCACAAAAGGGAGGGGAGGAAACTCTTCCTCACAATCATACACATTGCGGGAGTCGGGAAAACCACAATCCATCACCTGGATTGTGCAAAACACCCAAAAATCCCAACATGCTCAACCCAAACCCTAAAACGAAATTAACATGTAATCTACTGCAATTTAGCATGCTAATCCAGCAGGGAGGGTTAAAGGGGTTAAGTCCCTACCTCTAAACGCCAAGAACAACCTTCAATGGACGTGAATCGCGCCGGAACCCCCCGAGCTATCCGCGCAAAATACGCCGAAACGCAGCGATTCCCGCCCGAACTACCGCCGCCACACGCAACGAAGACCTTCCACGAACCCCCACAATCACCAGGAGAAGTGGAACGAGACAGAAATCAAGAAGATAAGGAGAGAAGGGAAGGAGAAAAGGAAAACCTGCTCTCGGCCTGCCCTATTTGAACAGGCCGGATCAGTAGACGTCAAGATCCCTTGCCGCCTACTGAACCGCCTCACAGTCGACGTCCAGATCGATAGCCGTTAAGTTCATAACAGCTCAACGTCAACCCTATCGACGTCAACGCACAGGTAAACGACAGCACACCTGCCGTCAACCCGACAGAACTCCACCAGACCCGACAAGGATCCGAGAAGAAAACCCGAAACGTTACAGCCCTCCCCCTTAGAGAATTTCGCCCCCGAAATTCAAACAACAAGGAAGAAGACTCACCAAAGAGGAACGGAAACTGCTCGCGCATCTCGTCCTCTCTCTCCCACGTCGACTCACCGCCTGAGTGCCGCTGCCACGCAAACGAACCAACGGGATAGCCTTGTTTCTCAACCTCTGAATCGGCGATCCTCAATGTGCAACGGAAACTCTGGCACTGACAACACAGGAGTCACCTCTGACCACTCTGAACTCGGGAGAACGTGAGACTCGTCAGCAAGGTACCTCCGCAGCATCGACACGTGGAACACGTCGTGAACTGCTGCCAACTCTGACGGAAGCTCAAGCCTGTACGCCAAACCCCCGACACGCTCAGAAATGGTGAAGGGCCCAATAAAGCGGGGACTCAACTTCCCACGCCTACCGAACCTCATCACCCCCTTCATAGGGGACACACGAACAAACACCTGGTCCCCTACCTCAAACTCGAGCGGTCGCCTACGCTGATCTGCGTAACTCTTCTGCCGACTCTGCGCTGACACAAGCCTCTGCCTCACCAGCTGCACCACCTCAACTGCCTGCTGCACCAACTCTGGTCCCGTGACAACACGCTCACCAACCTCGAACCAGTCAAGGGAGTGCGACACGGTCGTCCGTACAAGGCCTCGTAAGGTGCCATGCCGATACTGGAGTGATAGCTGTTGTTATATGCGAACTCGACCAACGGCAAGTGAGCTGTCCACGACCCCTGCCACTCCAGACAACAAGCTCTAAGCATGTCCTCCAAAGTCTGGATGGTCCGCTCTGACTGACCGTCTGACTGAGGGTGGTAGGCGGAACTGAAAGCCAACTCTGTCCCCAAAGCCCTCTGGAAACTGCGCCAGAACCCAGAAGTGAAGCGAGGATCCCTATCTGACACAATAGAGATCGGCACTCCGTGCAAAGGAACAATCCGCTCTACGTACAACGTAGCCAACCTACTCACACCCCAACTAGTCCTGACAGGCAAGAATCTGGCAGTCTTCGTCAATCTGTCCACAAGAACCCAAATGCTGTCAAAACCTCCAGCTGACCTCGGCAAACCACACACAAAGTCAGTCGTCACATGGTCCCACTTCCAAACTGGATCTCTAACGGCTGCACAAGTCCACCTGGACGCTGGTGCTCGGCCTTCACCTGCTGACAGACCAAACACCTCGCAACAAAAGCCGCAATGTCTCTTCATCCCAGGCCACCAAAACTGTCGCCTCAACCGATGGTACATCTTGGTAGACCCTGGATGAATCGAGTACCTGGAACCATGTGCCTCCTGCAACACTGCTCTCCTGGCAGACTCCTCAACAGGAACGTAGAGTCTGTCCCGAACCTAACAGTCCCGTCCTCACAAAGCTCAACCTCTGGAAGGAGAAGCACTCTAACAACTCGGGATCTGCCTGCTGAGCCTCAACTACCTGCTCACTATGGCGGGAGCCGCCAACAAACTGCCCAGCACACACGCTGACGACTGGAAGAAACTCTGAAGGACCCCTCTGCCGCAGACTGCCACAACTGCCACTCTCGAAGCATCAGATGACTCATCTGTGCCTTCCTACTCAAGGCATCTGCGACTACATTCGCCTTTCCAGGCTGATACTCTATGCAGAAATCATAATCCTTCAGATACTCCATCCAACGACGCTGCCTCATTTTAGATCCGCTGAGAAAACACATATCTCAGACTCTGATGGTCGGTACGAACCACAAACCTCACTCCGTACAGGTAGTGACGCCACAGCCTCAACGCAAACACTACAGTTGCCAGCTCTAGGTCGTGGTCGGGTAACTCACCTCGTGGGGCTTAAGCTGGCGAGACGCATAAGCCACCACTCGGCCCTCCTGCATCAGGACCGCTCCCAGACCAACACCTGAAGCATCTGTGCAAACCTCAAAGCCCTCCTCACCTGAAGGTAGCACAAGAACTGGCGCCGACGTAAGCAGCCGCTTCAACTCTATGAAGCTCTGCTCACACTGGTCCGACCACACAAACGGAACTCCCTTCCTCGTCAACCGAGTCAAGGGCGCTGCAACCTGCGAAAAGTCCCGCACAAACCTGCGGTAGTAACCTGCCAAACCAAGGAAACTACGCACCTCTGACACAGATCTGGGGCTCTCCCACTGCAAAACTGCCTCGACCTTCGCCGGATCCACAGAAACTCCCTCACCTGTGATCACGTGTCCCAAAAAGTGAACCTGTTGTAGCCAAAACTCACACTTGCCAAGTTTGGCATACAACTGGTGCTCACGTAACGTCTGTAACACGATCCTCAGGTGCTCGGCGTGCTCCTCCTCCGACACGGAGTACACCAGGATGTCGTCAACAAACACTACGACAAACTGGTCCAAGAACTGGTGGAACACCCGGTGCATCAGATCCATGAAGGCCGCTGGTGCATTGGTAAGCCCAAACGGCATCACCAAGAACTCAAAGTGCCCATACCTGGTCCGGAAAGCAGTCCTCTCAACGACGGAATCTCTGATCCGCAACTGATAGTAGCCCGACCGCAAGTCAATCCGAGAGAAAACTCGAGCTGACTGAAGCTGATCGAAGAGATCGTCAATCCTAGGCAAAGGATACCTATTCTTGACGGTCACTTGGTTCAACTTCCGTAATCTATACACAACCTCAGGCTACCATCCTTCTTCGGACAAACAAACAGGTGAACCCCAAGGAGAAAAGCTAGGACGGATATAGCCCTTCTCCAACAACTCCACTAACTGCCTCTTCAGCTCTCTCAACTCTGCTGGTGCCATACGGTACGGCGGCTGAGCAAACGGTGTTGTGCCAGGAACAACTCAAGAGAACTCTATCTCTCTCTCTGGCGGCAGACCAGGTAACTCATCCGGAAAACATCCGGGAACTCACACACCACGGGAATGTCCCCCACTCCCGACACAACCTGGTCAAGGGAAACTGCCGAAACCAGAAAACCCTGACAGCCTGAAGCAAGCAACCTCGCTGCCTTCAAAGCAGAAACCAAAAAGCGAGAAGTAGAAGGTACAATACCCTGGAAGTAGAACGCCGCTCCCCCGGGTATCTGTAGGTGCACCCTCTTCTTCTGGCAATCTACCACTGCGCCGAACCGCTCCAACCAATCCATCCCCAGAATAATATCATAGTCCTGCAACTGCAAAGCAAACAAACGGGCCGACAAACACTGACCCTGGAACCACACTGGAGCCTCCCGGAGACAGTAGGACGTAAGGACATAGTCCCCTGTCGGCAACTCCACAACCAACTCTGCGGACTCTCCCGAACTCAGCTCACCAAGGGAGTCTAAAAACTCCTCGGACACAAACGAGTGAGAAGCACCGGAATCGAACAAAGCTCTGGCTGTAAAACCAAAAACAGTAACGGTACCTTCCACTAGCTGTGACGCCTCCATGTCCGCACGAGTCAAGTGGGTAACACGGCCTCTACCTCTCGACCCACCAGAACCTCCAGTCTGCTGACGCTGCTGCACAGGAACCTGCGACTGGGATTGCTGCGGCGCTCGAGGTAACAACGGACAATCTCGCGCCATGTGACCCACCTGGTCACACCGGAAACACTGTCCAGCAAAAGAACGCTGGACCTGCTGCACAGACTGCCCAACTGGCTGCTGAACACTCCCAACCGACTGCTGCCTCTGCTCCGCCTGCCTACGGTCCCGCCGAAACTTCTTCCGAGATCCCGACCTCGCTGACGTCCCTGCAGAAGTGGACGCGTAGGGGGTCGTGACCCTCGGAGTCGCCTGAGTAACACCCTGCTGCTGCCGTGGCTGAACTGGAAACACCTGCGCCTGAACCTCCGTGCTCTGACCAAGGGTCCGCAACGTGTCAGCCTCCAAAGCCGCTGCAGTCTGATAGGCCGCGTCTAGGTCAGTGACGCGCGCAACTATCAGTGCCTGCCTGAGCTCCGGCCTCAGGCCCCTCACGAACTGCTGAGTCCTCAAACTCTCATCCGCCATGATCTGCGGAGCATAGCGTCCAAGCTCCACAAATCTGGCCCGGTACTGCACCACTGAAGAGTCCCTCTGCTGCAAGTCCAGAAACTGGTACAACCGCTCCGTCCGGACGTACGTAGGACAGAAGGCCCTCTCAAACGAAGCGACAACTCCTCCCACGGAATCTGCCGAAGTGCACGAGACCGAAAAGTAGTCTCCCACTCAGAAGACCACCACGCCAGCGCCTGCGCCTGCAACTGGTAGCTAGCCAACAACACTCGCTCCTCGGGAACACACTCCATGGAACGAAGGTCCGCTCCACGGCATCCAACCACGCACGAGCCGTGTCTGGATCTGGCTGTCCCAAACTGAGGAGGGTGGAACTGCAAAAACTCCCTCAGCACCCTCCCAGTACCTCCCTGAGGTGCCGGCACGTCACGGTGCTGAGTCGCAAGCTGAGCCATCCCCTCAAAGAACTGGGCCCAGTCAAACCCCTGAGCTGCCTGAGGAGGTGGTGGTGGCGGAACAACACCACTGTGTGCGTCCTGGGGCAAGGGCTGCGTCTGCTGAGGTGGCGGGGCATCTCCAGCCTCCTGCCGAGTCGCCGGCTCAGCCACTCTCTCTGCAGGACGTCGCCTAGGCGCCATAGACTACACACAAGGCAAGCGCACACACAACGCATTAACACACTAACTAACTCTGGGCATAAAGCTGCTACTATACTCTTATACTCTGAGTCGCCATGATGGGTATTTTCTTATATATATCTCGTCGGAACAAGGCTCTGATACCAGCTGTAACGACCCAAAATCCGCATTACCGGTACCCGACCAGTAACCCGAATTCTGACCCGCTAACCCACGAGACAAGCTCGGAAGGGTAAGAAAAGAACGTCCGAGAAGACTATATATAAAAAGATACACACCAAGGTACAATAAACATTCCACTATATGAAATATAACATGTACAACTCAGAGACCTCAACAGGTACAGAGTACAGAAAGTACACAAAAGTACTACTCACAGCAGCTAGAGCGCACGCGCACCAGAGTGACTCGACTCGCCTGGGACGGGAGTCGACGACGCACCTGAAAGGGAAGGGAGTGAGTCTCACGAAAGAGAGACCCAGCAGGGAAACGCAACCCCACCGGAAACAGTACTAAAGTGCGGTAAGTAAAGACAGAAGTAAATACACCTCGCACACAGCTGAAACCAGTGACAACTACACAGCTCCCCCAACAGGAGTGCACTAAAACTGTAAACCACGCGGCTCAGTAACACACACTCACACAACACAGTAAGTAGGACTCAGCTAGGGTCTGTGGCTCGGCGTCCCGTCGCCACAGAGTCTCGCAACCCCAGCCACGTGTGCACACTACAGACGCTCTCTCTAACGTCTGGTCCACGACCGGTTTTCCCCTACGCCCGACCTAGCGGTAGAGAAGGGGCTCCACGGAGACCGGCTCAAAACCACCACAAGGAGTACGCACAGAACGAGACGCTCTCAACGCCCTGGCTCACCGCGGAGGACCCCCACACACCAGTCATCTAGACGGAGTCGCACCCGCGTCTAGGTCACACAACAAAAACAGCACGCGGTAACGCCACACGCGCACAACAGACGGACCACAGTCACGTCTCAACACTGTCACCCCGCAGTACACTCAGACAGAGCCACACTCAGATGTCTGGTGAACTGTGTCAACAGGCGGACACCACAACACTGTTAAAGGCATGCTGGACCCAAGAGCTTAACGGCAACATCGATTGCCGCCAACGCAAGATGTAAACGGCCACCCTTTGTCGTCAACAAGAAGTCAACGACAATGGATCCTGTCGTTTACCTCAAACCTGATGATATTAACGTCAGCAGATATGGACGTTAACATCATCAGCTTCAGCAACCCTAACGGCACCAGATCATCAAATCCAGGCCAAAACACCAATCAGGCACAAAAGGGAGGGGAGGAAACTCTTCCTCACAATCATACACATTGCTGGGAGTCGGGAAAACCACAATCCATCACCTGGATTGTGCAAAACACCCAAAATCCCAACATGCTCAACCCAAACCCTAAAACGAAATTAACATGTAATCTACTGCAATTTAGCATGCTAATCCAGCAGGGAGGGTTAAAGGGGTTAAATCCCTACCTCTAAACGCCAAGAACAACCTTCAATGGACGTGAATCGCGCCGGAACCCCCCGAGCTATCCGCGCAAAATACGCCGAAACGCAGCGATTCCCGCCCGAACTACCGCCGCCACACGCAACGAAGACCTTCCACGAACCCCCGACAATCACCAGGAGAAGTGGAACGAGACAGAAATCCAAGAAGATAAGGAGAGAAGGGAAGGAGAAAAGGAAAACCTGCTCTCGGCCTGCCCTATTTGAACAGGCCGGATCAGTAGACGTCAAGATCCCTTGCCGCCTACTGAACCGCCTCACAGTCGACGTCCAGATCGATAGCCGTTAAGTTCATAACAGCTCAACGTCAACCCTATCGACGTCAACGCACAGGTAAACGACAGCACACCTGCCGTCAACCCGACAGAACTCCACCAGACCCGACAAGGATCCGAGAAGAAAACCCGAAACGTTACAAAATGGTTGTAGAAATAGAGATAAGTTATCCCACAAAAAAGGTGGGATAAGTTATCCCCAATTTATCCATTTTTTTAAGATATCCCCAAAATACTTAAACTAGCTATATTTATCCTCACTTTTTTGAGACACCAAATCTAAGATGAGATTAATTTAACTCTTATCCCTTATTTAATCACATATCAAACAGACACTAGTATCGGAATAGAGTGAAAATATCTTTAAAATTTTAAAGATATTTTTAAATTTTTGAAACTATCTTCAATTTATCTTCGATCTATCTTAATACCAAGCATCCCTTTGTGCTTGTCACATTATGTCCAATAGAAGCGCCTTCTTGCGACTGATGCAAAAAAAAAAAAAAAAAACCTTCACTAAGAATTTATCTTGATATAAAGGTTTTTCAGTTTTTAGTCCTTGTGATGTACGGGTGATCTTTCGTAACTAGCTTTTATTGTTCATAGTTTAACTATATCCAATCTCAAACCCAACAAATTTAGCGTTTTCTACAAGTAAGTTCTTTTCAGAGATTAAAAGTGAACAATAAAAGTTATCAAAAACCCTAAGAAGGACTTTACTTCTAAGTAAAATCTAAAAATTTTGAATTCAAGAGACAAGTTACAGGAATTGAAAAGAATACTGTAGGGGATACGAAAGTAACTAAAAGGCCATTGCGATAATCATATGGATCATGATGCGGAATCTGTTCTCACCTGCCGAACTGCCACTTGTTCTCCTAACCTTGGTATTGTACTCTTTGTTTAAATATATAGGCTAACTAAATAATTGAGCTGAGGTGGGACAGACTGCAGCAAGCATCATGGGAAGAGAGTAGGTGAACAAACAAGGTCGTTATCGGCCCGATGCTCGCAAAAGATGTCCTGCCGGGATTTATAGTGTTGGGTAAGATGCTCGAAGATTTATTATTATTTTGAAACGAAAGGTAGATACTTCATTCCATTAAATTTAACAGGTAACACAGTTAACATATTGCATGTAGTCAAAATGTCACGTCTCAAATATGGCAACGAAAGAATAAATGTTGAGACGTGAGTATGTGGTAAATAAGTCTCTATCTAGTAATCATATATAATATCAAGAATTAGATATTCATATCCTCAAACTCTTCATTCCATATTAATAATAGAAACTAGTATATGTTTGACTCTAAGATTTAAATTACAAAACTAAGACTCAATAAAAAAAAAACTATATATTTTTCTCACTCCTTACCACCTACTACATCAATCTAACTCTCAAAATAAAATAATAATTTTTCTTTGGTCGAATCACACTCTTCACTCAGATGTACTCTCATTGCTAGCCTGGTTCTCCTCTTCAACATCCGTGATACCTAAAATGTTAAGAAAACAGATGAGAAAGTAGATGAGAAATGAAGTGCACTCTATCTCCAGAGAACTTCAATAGTACAACTATTTTGATATAACATGAGGGAATATATGGAATACGGAGACATACAAAGATCTTGCTAGAAAGGTCCATAGTCTGCCAGAACATAATGTCCAACAGAGATGTTCCAATTCGTCAAAAAGGGACTGTTTATCGTGCAAGTGTATAAGTGAAAGGATGTGCCTCACGCTTTCCGTAATTTAAACATCAGTTACACATCACCGAAAGTAATAACAAGAAATCATGATATATGACAAGACAAACAAAATGATAGCAACATGAGTTATGCATATTAACGATACGAAGCTTTAAGTTTTATAACAAGCTAGATTATCACGATGGAATTTAACAATCACATATAGACAGATCAATCAAGACCATTAAGAGCTATTAGGATAATTTTCAAGTTGTTATACCTTTTACATGGGTTGAAATCTTTTAGGGAACTTGACAGACTCAACTTAGTCCTAATAGGACCTTAGACTAGTCTAGACAAAAAATCCAAAGTACTGAAACACCAAAAACGAGGTCTTTGGAGGACAGTTAAATTGTGTTAGATACAGAGGATGCGATTAAACAACATAAAAGCTTCTTAAAAATATTTACTTTAAAAATATAGTGAAAGATGGGAAAAAGCAAAATCACATCAAGATGTTGTTTACATATGACTCGAAAACTAAAATAGTACGCAAAATGATGCATATAGGGGTTAGGGTTGGCTTATAAATCACATTAGGGTGATTGAACACGATTAAAAACCCTTAAAATTAAATCCCACCTCAGATGACGCATTTTAGAGGCCTTAAATCGCGTCATCTAGACTGGACGTGATTAAGATGTCCAAACCGATCACAGACTAGGTTGTACGATCTTGTGTTTTGGTTTAAACCTCGAGATTCTAGGGGTTTTTAGACAAAACACTCAACATGAAACTTGTTGAAAACTTGAATTAGAAGAACCCTATCACTTTGGTTTGACTCAATTTGACCTAGGGATTCACAAATAATTAGAGGAACAAGAAAGTCCCTAAAACTACGTGATGATAAAAAAAATGCTTAATACTATTTACACACACAATAAAAATTGGTAAAATTACGGCAAGTGAAAGTAGAAGCTTTTAGATGGTATATGACATGTTAGGTTTGTGCCCAAGATTACCTACCTTTGATCGTTCCTAATAAATGTCTTCTACAGGATGATGGAGACCTAACTTGGGGAAGAAGGTTGCTCCCTTGGGGTGATCTCCACCTCCTCTAGTGCCCTAGCTCGCCTCCACACAACCCCAACAAAATGCTAACTCATTCCCAACAAGTTTAAGTGTTGGATTGATGGCAGTAGCATTTTTCACCTAGAGAGGGGTGAATAGGTGTTTTTCGTTGCGGAAGCTAATTTTAAAAGGCACTAACACACGTTAGTTATGTTAGTGTAAACAAACTACAAATTTTATCCTGGTTTGGATCTTCCCTCCAAAAGAAGTCCTACATCCAGTCTCCAAATCAATAACTTAGGATTTCACTACCTTTTTCAAAGGTACAACACCTAGATTTTCAACCAATCTTCCCTTCAACACAAGGGGAAATACAACCTGCTAGATACAAACTAGCCTTGCCAAAACCACTTTGGCCTTCCCTCTTCCAAAGGGGTACACACTCTGCTTAGTAGGTTTTCCCTTCTACAAAGAGGTATACCTACTGGAGAAGAGTTTTGTAGTGAGTACAAGGCTCAGTAAGATCAGACTAAAAGATATAACAGAAGGTTTGTAGTCTGAAGAATGAATCCTATATCTGAGGAAAGAACATTCACTAAGCATGACTTAGATAGATGCACTCAAGGTGTTGATAGATGAGGCTTCAACATAGCACTTTGCTAGAATGCTTTGGAGAGAAGGCTTTACGTTGCACTCTTTCAAATTTATCACGTATGTGGATATCTCTCCTTTTCCTTCATTGTCGTTGTGGTTCTTCTACCTGTGAAATGTCCTCTTTTTATAGGCTTTATTTTGTAGCCGTTGCTTGAGACCATTTGAATATATCTATTGGAGGAATGTCTTTTACGTTCACATGATCAGATGGTCTTGCAATTAATCATTTTATTAATTATTTTGTCTTTACCTGAAATATGACAAGTTTCAAGAAATATACTAGACCGGGTCTAGTTCATTAGCTATGGGGATGATCATAGATACTTGTGAGATATTTCAAATGTTGGCGTCTACTAACTTTACATGCTATCAATAAATGTTATGCAGAAAAAGTTCTACACAAGTTCATATGCATCGAATAGAGTACATAGTTGGTAGAGAATGAGCGGAGTAGTTCTAACAAAAGACAAGAAGATTGTGTTCGGCGCGTGTTAGAAGACTTTTCTAAGGTGCTTGACCAATGAGTCAAGTTCAAGACATGACTTAGATTTTTCAAAGAATAAACCATTGTAATCTATGTTTATAAGAAAGCTTGAATTCGTTCAAGATTTTTTTGACTATTTAAAGAGATAATTAAGTACACAGATTTTGCATATAAAATTTATAACAAAATATTTTGCGAGCCATGGTATGGTCAGTTCTCTCACCCTCCTTTTTTTTTTTTTTGTTCCCCACATTTGACACATCTAAGGGGTCTAAATGATGTCTAATTCAGATGAAATTTTAAACATAAGCCAATTAAGAGATGATACAAATTATGATGATTTTAGTTTAATTTTAAATTTTTTTTTCAATTAAAAATTACTAAAAAATTATTAGGTCGACTTAACCTCAATATCTATGTATTAATTATTCCTAATATTTATGTTTTTAGAATCAGTATATTTTTCTGATAATTATGGTGACTTCATATTTGACTTTATTTTTAGAACTAGATGTTGTCCAATCGAGGTGTGTAGAATCAAAGTCATGTAGAATACCAGACGTCAGATTCTGACGTACTATCGCTAGAATCCGATGACTCTGTAGAGATCGACGAGCATTTTTATCAAATAAGATATTAATTTAGATCTTATTAAGTTAGTGAATAGAGTTAATTTATATGATATGCATAGAACATGTAAAATAAACTATAAAATCTTAAAATAATAAACATAGAACATAAAATTTTTAAAAAAGACTTCATTTGAATAAGACCAGCTCAGAATGCTGCAATATGATATAGTACCATCCAGTCCATATAATAATACTAAATTATGAAGACCCCTCCTAGGCAAAATCCCCTTGGTGATGGAGGGATGAAAATTTCGTATAGTTAGAGAATATGAACTTTAATTGGCATCCACTTCATATACCCAAGACGAGATAGATCACGGTACTAGATGAGTGTGTTGGGTTGACTTGAATGACTAAATAGAGTTTCTTATAATTTTCAATCTCTTTATGTGATGTTCTTATGTTTTACTCATTTTATTTAGAAGTTTACTCATTTTAAATATTGATCAAGTCACAAAAAAAAAAAAAAATCAAACTGGCCCCTTTCCTACCGTATCTTAGCGATAGGTAGGATACGGTATCGTACTGTGCCACAAGAAATATGACACGATCGATCCGCATAGTACGGCGAACCATCATCATGAGTCAAAATAATATTATCAAGAAATATTTGATTGAAATTATTGAGATAAAAATGCAAGTCATTTTTATAAGATATTTTACTTTAATCATGATAGTGACAAGATGTGGTAACAAATAATAATGACTTGGTTTATGTGAAATTACAGTGAAATACGAAATGCTACTTTGCATATAATAGAAGTGGAACTTCGATTAATCAAGAATATAACGTAGTCAGTCGAAGTAGGACTTCGCATATGACTTCGCATATGATGAAGTGAAACTTCAGATATGACGAAGTGGTACTTCAACTAGATCAGAGAATACGACAATCAATCGAAGTAGGACTTCGTATATGACGAAGTGATACTTCAGATATGATGTAGTGGGACTTTGACTGGATCATAGAATAAGATAATCAGTCAAAGTGGGACTTCATCTGGGACATTTATAACGCTGTCAGTTGAAGTAAGGCTACATATAGTACTTTGCATATGACAAAGTAAAACTGTTGCCCAGATAGCAAGCCCAGAGGGGAGGTGAATGGATTGCTAAAAATTTGTCTTCGAAAAATACCTGTAAATAAAAACACTTGACAACAACCACTATGTTGGACAGTTAGTGCGGAATAAAGAAAGACAAGCAATCACACATAGACAATTATCCTGGTTTGGGTCTCCTATCCCAAGGAGTCCTACGTCTAGTCCCCAAGCAATCACTTGAGATTTTACTATACAAGGGTACAGTCCCCCTTAAGGAGACTTACACATCCAACCGCAGCTGGCCGTCTCTTCTCAACCAGAAGAGGAAGAACAACACCTGTACCAACATGTCTTCCTTCTTGCCAAAGAGAAACAACCACCTGTTCAACAACAGGTCTTCTCTTCACAACTGAAGAGGAACACACAAAGAATGCGAGTAAAAAGGCGAATGGCCCCTAGACCAAGCTTATAGGAATTTACTTGATCTGAGGCAATGTCTGAGAGACAAAGATTTGTAATAAGAAAATCTCTCAGAACAACAAGAGCTCTCGAAAGACTAGGCAAGTAAAAGCTAAAAGCTAAGAGCTGAAAGTTGGTGACTAAAGTGAATGAGCTCTTCTTTCTGATGCTCGCAAGTTGTTGGAGGATCTGTCTGTCTCTCAGTGTATGTATCTTCATGGAGTCATCAGTCTTCTATTTATCTTCTGCGAATTATTTTGACCTTCATGCACGTTAGAGAGATTGGTCCTAGGCATGGAGAGGTGAGCCTGTAGCTATAAGCGCTTGGATTGATCCTTACACCCTCAGGAAAAGATTTTCTGAATCTTTTATCCTTTCAACAAGTTGACAGATCCATCTTTGACGTGCTTTACTACAAAATCCTTGCATACAATAAACACGGATACCTAGACAACCCCTTTTTTTTCTACATTATCAGTCAACCTTGGTAGTTGTGCAGTATGAAGATATGCTTAAACATGAAAGGTTATTCTGACATCACACAAATCAAGACTCTATACGATACATCAAATAAGCAAGAATATTTCGTGTGGAATGATCAAGATCTTAGTATGCGCGGGAAGGTTTTTGAAGTCCACAGAATCTTAAGCATATGCAAATTTAAATATTCTAAGAAGATAAAGCAAGACTGTTCATGAGATATATAAAGAGCATTCTATATAGAAATGATATTGATATCAAAATGATGATATAATTATGTGAGAATGTAATCCTTGTTGAAACCAAGTCGATGTGAATATAGTCCATGTATTAATATAATGAGATCGATGTTCTGTACAAAGTTATTACTTTACAGAAATCGATGAGTAGATGAAATTGTTGTTTCAATAATGAAATCGTTGTGAGACTTAAATCGTTGTTTAAGTGAAGACAAATTGTTGTTTGTGATCAAATCGTTTTTTAAATGAAGACAAATCATTATTTTCAATCAATTAATTATTTTAGTACACGCGAATCGTTGTTTACGACCAAATCATTGTTTAAGTATAAGCGAATCGTTGTTTACGACCAAATCGTTGTTTAAGTACAAGCGAATCGTTGTTTTCGACCAAATCGTTGTTTAAGTACAAACGAATCGTTGTTTCACTTATGAAATCGTTGTAGCGATGGAAATCGTTGTTTTACTTATGAAATTGTTGTAGCGATGGAAATCGTTGTTTCACTTATGAAATAGTTACAGCAATCAAAACGTTGTTTAAGTGACTTATGAAATCGATAATTATTTCACTTGTGAAACCGATGTTCTATCAAGGAAATCGATGTGTGCTTAGAATGAATACATGCTTTGAACTTCAAGTAATAGTGAGTGAGGATTACTTACAGATTTTGCTTGACTTATTTGTTGTTGATGAACTTCACAAAAGGTTGTTAGAAAATATTTATTAAGGTTTTGTTAATCATCAAAAATTGTATATAATAAATAAAATTATATGGGGATGGACTGATCATCAATCTCCCCCTTTTTGGTGATGACAAAACATAAAAATATGAAGTTCTGAAATCAATTGAAATAAATTTGCTGGATAAATTTAGGAAATGTATTTCAGAATATTTTCTCCCCCTTTTTGTCATTAAGCAAAAAGAAATGTAAAGAGACAAAGAAAGAAGAGAAGAAAGATAAATGAGAGCCAACAACACTACATTTGATTACTGAGGGGGAACATAGATGTAGAAGACATGTGACAAGAGTGAGGCGTGGCGAGTAATAATCGGCCAAGCCTGGAGTTTCTGCTCTTCAAAAAAGTTCTTAAATGCACCCCAACATAGTGTAGGAAGGCCCCATGTCTGGAATCATCCTCTGGATGTTGAGCTGCCTCTGAGCTTCAATGAAGTTGGCATACTCCTCTTTCCTAAGAGAAATTCGGTAGGAACTGGAGGTTCCAAAACTAGCATGCTGCAGAAACTTATCAATGGATATCGGATAGAAAAGCTTCTACTCCTGCAGATCCTTCTTCAATGAGACAAAAACTTTGTACCTCTCAACCCAAATGGCAAAAGGTTCTTGAACGAGATTGATTGAGTTGAGATCCAGGAATTCTTCAGCAGAAAGAGAGGGCTTTCCAGAATTGAACAAGGAACTGTTCAGGTTTTCCAGCTGCTGAGCAGAGTGGTGATAGTGGCGCTCCCATTCAGAAGGAGAGTGTTTTTCACACTCAGACAGGAAGGGAGCAAGCACATCAGACTTGATGAAGCCCCTATGATACTCCCTGAATAAGAATCTGTGAAAGGCAAGAGGAACTCCCTGCTGAACTGTGATCCTACCCATAACTCTAGCAAATCTTTCAAAAATGATAGGACCAACTGTGGAATCCATGACTAGGGAGTGAAGCTTAGGGAGAAAAACAATATTTGGGATGTTCAAGGTAGCAAAATTCACTTGAATGGAAGTGTTGACAGGATTTTCAATTCGAAATTCTACAATGACTGCCCTGAACTGCCCAAGCTGAATCTCTGGCAGTTTGTTGAGAAATCTATAATCTTGGAACATTTGAAACTGCCGGATCAACTTGATTTCTTTCTGAATGAATGGACCCCAGGTATTCTTGTGGTGGATGACAAACCACTCAGATAAAGTAAGTGGGTGGTCCCTAGGTGGAAACCTGTCAGATCTGACAAGCAAGAACTTCCTATAGAGAGACTAATGGCCCCGAGACCACTGGTCTTCAGTCTTGGACTCAGCTATGGAGAAAATTTTGGACTGATCAGCTTTAGATAAGGGAGATAGAGGAAGAACAATGTTGAGGTGGTCGGTTAGGTTGAGGTGAGGGAGGCCAAAAATAATACCAAATGTAGTAACCTTGATTTTTAAAATTCAAATAAATAAAAATCTTTAATTAAATAAATGTGAATAAATAGAATTAAATTAGATTAAAGAGAGAATAATTGAAGTAAAAGGGAATTAAATCAAAGCCCATTAAGCTAAATTAGCAATGGGTTGTACTATTGGTCCAAACATAAAAGAATGGGCCCAAATGTGAAGAGCCCATCATGGGATGGGAGATAATTAGGCTAATTTCGTACCTAATTAATAAATAAATTAAAAGGGGTTATGATAAGCATGGAATTAACCCATAATTATCCAAAACAAGAGCCTTCACCCCATCCTAACCCCTTGGCAACGAAATTGGACCTCTTCCCTATCCTATTAGGTAGATAATGGCAAGGAAATAGAGAGATAATTGTGGAATTTCGGAGTTTGAAGAGGAGAAGAGAGTTTTAATGTGTTAGGACTCTATTAGCAAGTTAAACACCCCAATTCGGCCTTATCAACCCCATAGTTCGTGGCTGGAGCTCTGGGAGACGAAGGAGAAATGCTGTGGACGAAAGAGCAAGGAGGAGAAGGAGTTGGAGCAAGGGATTTCATCTTCTCCACATCACAAAACCCTAGGATTTCTTAAACGCGTGAAAGGTAGGCAATCTCTCAAGCTTAACTCGTGTAAAAATTATCCTAGGTAGTCTTCATGATCCTCTGCAAACCCTCTCGTTTCACTATTTTTCGTTCTTCCATGAGGGCAAATAAATGCCTAAACTTCTGTTAACATGTTGAGCCCGAACCATCATGTTTGTGTTCAATCCTCGTTTGTACATGATCTCATGTCTTGATATAATTCTCATAAATACTACATGATCTTAGCTTTCAAACGCCCCTATTTGCCCTAATTTCTATTGTGTATACGTTCCCAATTAAATCATTTATCTATGACTGTGCATGATTAGGTTACCGAAGTTCAACCTAATAAAAGCATGTCCTAAACGTATTTGTTTTCTAATTCATCATGCCCAGTGATAGAACTTCATGTTTAGAATCGTGTAAAATTGATTTCACGATTTATAGAGCTTTATGTGATTTTATATCGATTTTTGAAGTGAGATGGAAGGGAAGGAACCCACCTGGAAAAGGGGCAAAAGCTCTTTTCTGGGCTCAGGCCACCCTCTGAGATCGCGACAGCCCGATGCATCGCGACCTCAGGAGGGGGTCGTAACAAGGAGGACTGTCGTGATCCTACCCCCGGTTCACCCCAGTGCCGGTTCAGCAGAACGCGCCACGCCAGGGCATCGCGATGACCTTAACGCGACTCGTCTGTGCGTCGCGACCTGAACTATCTGATCGCGACACCCCTGTGCATCACGATCTGAAACCTGAATGCGCCGGTCTGCCATGTCGTGACCTGATCGTGACAGCAACCTGCGTCGCGACCTGATTGTGGCGGCTAGAACCCTAAGTTACCATCATAACCCTACTATTAATGACATATAAGCCCTGATTACCCTCAACTAAGTATTGTCATGATTAATTTTGACTTGTTAAATGAAATGGATAAATTCTCCATGTAATTTATTAATTAAAAACTATATGCACAACCATACCTGTTCTCTTGATTTCTTACACATGCACACACTAAACATTCATGTTTTGCCATGAGAACTTATTAATTTACTCAATAATATATTTGGTAATTTAGAGAAATAAATTACTAAATTCCCTATTTTAAATAATTACACTTGGCTTTGTTTTACTCGCGCATTTTATACACCGTTATCATTTTCCCTCGGCCTTCGAGCACTCGAGGCATGAAGGACCAGTTTCTAGACACTTTCTTTTGGCATGGACCACCTCTCCACCGGGAAGACTCCTGACTGGACCAGTGAATCCTTGTCAAGGCCTTTGTAAGTCTTCTTGGCTTTGGCGCACGTCCTTAGCTGACGAACTGGTTGTACCCTAAAGCCCGTTACACCTTAGGGATCAGTACGATCCAAACGGCCTTAGTGTTTCCTTCTTACCTTGTGATCACGTCGAACCATCTAGCCTGTGTTCATAGCACGACAAGTGGATGGATGTGACTTCTACCAGACTGCTGGCACCCGACTTAGTGCTGTGCAACTGTTACTATCATGGTTTAATGTTATTTTACGATTATACCCCTATCTCATCTACTATCTCGTTACTCTCATCTGTTCACTTTCACTCTACACTCTCATCTATTTCGTCTATTATTTTCATCTATTCTTGGTACTCTACTTGGCCATTAATTGATTGTCTAAGATAACAAACATGACTATGCTAGGCAACATTATAAGAGCCCGATCTGGTCCTTGCGAGGAGCACCTGAAAGGCTATAACTCGCGGAGGTCTAATGATCTGGGTGATGACATACACCTAACGCACGACACGCAAGATTTAATCTATGACAATCAATCAATCAATTGTTTGTTACTTGAACTCGGGGTTGAAAGAATACCGACCCATACTTGCTATCGTGACTAGTTTACTTGCTATCTCGTGATATGGCCAACTCTTGTGATGTTATACTCTCGTGATTGTGCTATTGCTTCACGTTGTCTTGTTACGTCGTTCTCTTGACTATACATGACTATTTGTCCTAGTATCCTGCCTCTATAAGACATTAAACACTTTAAGCATGCTTGTTCTCATGAGATATTAAGTCCTATTGAGCGTTATTCGCTCATCCTGCATATCTATTTTATGTGTTTCAGGTGAGTCGGACGGTGACCACACTCACGAGGAGGGGAACGAGGACGATGTCCAAGAGTGACCCGTTCCAGCAACCACTTACATAGTAGATAGTTAGTATAGTTATGAGTCGTTTAGTCTTTATGTATTAGTTTGAATTCGAATAAAGTACTTTGGGCCCTAGTTATGGCTCTGATCAGTTGATGTAATAGTTAGGTCATGGTGTTTGATGGATTATTAATGGAATTGGAGGTTATTTGATATTATTTCCAATTGTGCAATGGTTTGTCGTTTATTCTCGCTGTGTACTATTTAATAACTGTAATTCTGCTTCGATATTCCACATCGGGACGTTACAATTTTTTTTGGTATCACAGCCTAGGTTATTCTTATGTATAGGATGATCTAGGTTTGACCTACGTTGACTTAGAGTCTAAATTCCGTACCTATGTGAGATGGGTAGAACCAAGGGTAATAAGATAAAAATCAACTCACACACGCACAAACTTAGTGCAAACTCAATGACTTACATTTAAATTCTCTTTTGAAGGAACTTAAACACCAGCAATGGCAGCGGAGCATGCTCAACTCCGTAACATGCAAAACACAATTCAGCAGCTCACGCAGGCATTACTCTAGGCTGCTGGAGCTAATAACAACAATAACCGAGGAGCTGGAGAGTTACATCAAAATTTCCGCAATCTGAACCCGCCTCGATTCAGTGGGACCACTGACCCTGATGAGGCAGAGAACTGGCTCAAGGAGATTGAGCACATTTTCCACGTCATGCAATGCACGGATGGTGACAAGCTGTTACTTGCAACCTTTCAGCTTGAACGGGACGCCCGTGCGTGGTGGGAGTCCGTTGAAGCCACCAGGGCAGACGCACAATTTACTTGGGAGGAATTCAAGGAACACTTCAACTCCAAGTATGTCTCCGAAAGAGTCCAAGAGAGGAAGGCATCGGAATTTGCTACATTGAAGCAGAGGCACCTTACAGTTGCTAAATATGAAGCGCAGTTTTCTCAATTGGCTCGATATGCCAATCACCTGGTTAGCACCGAAAAGATGAAGCCAAGGCGCTTCCTCAATGGGCTTAAGCCTTCTTATATTACTCAACTTGCACCTATGGACATTCAGACATATGCTGAAATGGTTAAGAAGGCTCAGTTACTGGAAGATGCGACCCATCTCACTGATCGCATCAAAGGGAGACTGGTCAAAAAGGAACCAGTATCAGGTTCCTCAAGCAAGAGCACCAATGGCAAGAAGCGGCCATTCAACGTCACTAGAGGGCCGAACCAGGAAAGAAAGCCCAATATACCTACACCCCCAAACACCAACAAGACCAACTGTGAACATTGTGACAAGCCTGGTCACACTGCCGCTGAATGCTGGAGAAAAGCAGGCGCTTGCCTACGATGCGAAAATCGTAATCACCGCATTTCTGAGTGCCCTGTGTTAATGGAGCAAGAGAAAGAGAAGTGTCCCATAGGACAAAAGAAGCCCGGCAGACTTCAAGCCTTACAGGAAGTGGAGACCACCGAGGATGGTGGGGTTGTAGAAGGTACTTTACCAGTTTTCTCTCAATCAGCTTTTGTTTTGTTTGATACTGGTGCAACGCATTCATTCATATCACAAGCATTTGCTGACACATTAAATGAAAAGCCTACATCTATGGCATTTGAATTACCTGTCACTACCCCACTGGGAGAAAAAGCTCAATTGAATAAGTATTTTCCATTAGCTGATGTTAAGATTGGTGATCTCAATCTGAGAGCCGATCTGATCTGTATGCCCATGGAGGGCTACGATGTCATATTAGGAGCTGATTGTCTATCCACGTATGGGGCTATCATGGATTGTAGAAGAGGGAAAATTTCCTTTAGTGAATTCCCTAAGTTAACCTTCACGGGACGTAGACACAAGAGGCACTTGTCTCTCGTCTCGGCTATTAAGGCACAGAACATGATAAGGAAGGACTGTGTGGCATTTCTTGCTACAATAGTAGTTGATAAGAAAGCAGTTAAGTTATCAGACATCCATATAGTGCAAGAATACCACGATGTTTTTTCTGATGAGCTACTAGGCATACCACCTGAAAGAGATGTCAATTTCTCAATTGACCTCATACCTGGAGCCGCATTGGTTTCACGCCAACCCTACAGGATGTCCCCCGCTGAATTGAAAGAGTTAAAGGAGCAATTGATGGAACTGCTGGAAAAGGGATTTATCAGGACAAGTACTTCTCCTTGGGGAGCACCAGTGTTGTTCGTCAAGAAGAAGGACGGATCCATGAGATTATGCATCGATTACAGGCAGTTAAATCATCTCACTATCAAGAATAAGTACCCTCTGCCTCGAGTTGATGAATTGTTGACCAGATATCAGGAGCTAAATACTTTTCTAAGATTGACCTTAGATCGGGATATCATCAGATGAGGAATAAAGATGTAGACGTTTACAAGACGGCTTTCAGGAGCAGGTACGATCATTACAAATTTGTAGTCATGCCTTTTGGACTAACCAATGCTCCTGCAGCTTTTATGCAACTGATGAACAACATATATCGGCCCTACCTCGACAAGTTCGTCATGGTCTTTATTGATGATATTCTCATATATTCCAAGACCAAGGAAGAGCATGAGGAGCATCTGAGGATCACTCTGCAGATTTTACGGGACAACAAGCTCTACGCCAAATTGAGCAAGTGTGAATTCTGGCTCGAGGAGGTGTCGTTTCTAGGCCACGTCATATCCAAGGATGGTATCGCTGTCGATCCTTCCAAGGTAGAAGCCGTACTCAACTGGGAAAGGCCGACTAATGTTACTGAGTTCAGAAGTTTTCTTGGACTGGATGGCTACTACAGGCGGTTCATAAAAGACTTCTCCAAGGTAGCTGTACCTCTTATGCGTCTTACGCGGAAAGAGAACCCATACGTCTGGAGCAAGGAGTGCGAGAAGAGCTTCCAGACCCTAAAGCAATTGTTAACATCTACACCTGTCCTCGCGTTACCAGTCGAGGGCGAAGGATTCTCAGTCTACACTGATGCTTCTGGAATCGGTCTAGGCTGTGTGTTAATGCAAAATGAAAAGGTGATAGCTTATTCTTCAAGGCAATTGAAGCCACATGAAGTTAATTATCCTGTCCATGACTTAGAGTTAGCCATGGTGGTATTTGCACTCAAGATCTGGAGGCATTACCTATATAGGGAGCAGTTCATTGTCTACTCCGACCACAAGAGCTTGAAATACTTGTTTTCTCAGAAGGAGCTTAATATGAGACAAAGGAGATGGCTGGAGTACTTAAAGGATTTTGATTTCAACATTCAATATCATCCAGACAAAGGTAATGCAGTAGTTGATGCACTTAGTAGAAAGCCAGTAGCGTCATTACCATGTTTAGTCATGGGCGAGATGCATTTGTTAGAACAGTTCGCCAGTCTGGATCTGAACATCGAGAAGAGAAGTGATAAAATGATAGTGGCTAATCTCAAAGCTCAACCCGACATCCTTGTCCAGATCAGAGAGCAGCAGGCAAATGATCCATTCCTAGTCAGAGTCAAGGAGAGCATAGCTGACAAGCCGGATTTCTCCATCACTGAGGATGAAAGAATACTATTCCAAACAAGGACATGCGTGCCTGACAATGAGGAGCTGAAGAGAAAGCTAATGGATGAAGCCCACAAGACCAAGTATACCATACGCCCAAGCGCAACCAAGATGTACCAGGACATGAAAAGGTCATTTTGGAGGCCAAACATAAAGCGTGAGGTGGCTGAGCATGCCGCACACTGCCTCACCTGTCAACAGGTAAAAGCTGAACACTGTCGTCCTGCGGGTGTACTCAAACCCCTAGACATACCCGAGTGGAAGTGGGAAAGCATCGGCATGGATTTCATCATGGGTTTACCCCGAACTCGTGGTGGACTCGATGCTATATGGGTTATTGTGGACCGTTTAACTAAGTTCGCACATTTCCTTGCAATTAAGAGTACATGGAGTGTGCATGTACTTGCAGCACTGTATGTAAAAGAAATAGTAAGATTACATGGAGTTCCTGTGTTCATTGTCTCAGATCGTGACCCCAGATTCACTTCTAGATTCTAGAAGGGACTTCAGACTGCATTGAGCATGAAACTCAATTTCAGCACTGCCTTCCACCCACAAACAGATGGACAGATAGAAAGGACAAACCAGATAGTGGAAGACATGCTACGTGCCTGCACTATAGATTTTGAAGGCTATTAGAATGAGCAGCTATCCCTTATAGAATTCGCCTACAACAACAACTATCAAGCGAGCATTAAGATGGCACCATTTGAAGCGCTGTACGGAAGAAGTTGCAGATCACCGGTGTGCTGGAATGAGGTAGGAGAACAGCAATGGCTGGGACTAGACATGGTGCAGAGCACTAGTAGGGATATACAGATTATCCGAGACAGAATTAAGGTAGCTCAGTCTAGGCAGAAGAGCTATGTTGATAAAAGAAGAAGGGGCTTAGAATTTCAAACTGGAGATCATGTGATGCTGAAAGTATCCCCGACCCGTGGATTTCAAAGGTTTAGGATGAAAGGCAAGCTAAGACCAAGATTTATAGGTCCATTTAAAGTGTTGGATAGAGTTGGCGAGGTGGCGTACCGACTAGCACTACCTCCCTAGTTCTCCACCATACATAACATTTTCCTTGTGTCAATGCAGAGGAAGTACGTGTATGATCCGTCACACATAATTAGTTATGATGATATCATTTTGAACAAAGATATGACCTATGAAGAAAGGCCGGTGAAGATATTGGACAAGAAATTGCAACAACTTCGGAATCAATCTATACCCGTGGTCAAGATACTTTGGAGAAATCACGAAGTCGAAGAAGCCACGTAGGAACCCGAAGCAACCATGCTACGGAATTATCCAGAGTTATTCAGTAAGTCATTCTTCCTATTATGATCATATGAATTTGGGGATCAAATTCTTTTAAAGAGGGGGAGGATGTAGTAACCTTGATTTTTAAAATTTAAATAAATAAAAATCTTTAATTAAATAAATATGAATAAATAGAATTAAATTAGATTAAAGAGAGAATAATTGAAGTAAAAGGGAATTAAATCAAAGCCCATTAAGCTAAATTAGCAATGGGTTGTACTATTGGTCCAAACATAAAAGAATGGGCCCAAATGTGAAGAGCCCATCATGGGATGGGAGATAATTAGGCTAATTTCGTACCTAATTAATAAATAAATTAAAAGGGGTTATGATAAGCATGGAATTAACCCATATTTATCCAAAACAAGAGCCCACACCCCATCCTAACCCCTTGGCCACGAAATTGGACCTCTTCCCTATCCTATTAGGTAGATAATGGTAAGGAAATAGAGAGATAATTGTGGAATTTCGGAGTTTGAAGAGGAGAAGAGAGTTTTAATGTGTTAGGACTCTATTAGCAAGTTAAACACCCCAATTCGGCCCTATCAACCCCATAGTTCGTGGCTTGAGCTCTGGGAGACGAAGGAGAAAGGCTGTGGACGAAGGAGCAAGGAGGAGAAGGAGTTGGAGCAAGGGATTTCATCTTCTCCACGTCACAAAACCCTAGGATTTCTTAAACGCGTGAAAGGTAGGCAATCTCTCAAGCTTAACTCGTGTAAAAATTACCCTAGGTAGTCTTCATGATCCTCTACAAAAGTCCTCTCGTTTCACTATTTTTTGTTCTTCCATGAAGGCGATCTAAATGCCGAACCTTCTGTTAACATGTTGAGCCGGAACCATCATGTTTGTGTTCAATCCTCGTTTGTACATGATCCCATGTCTTGATATAATTCTCATAAATACTACATGATCTTAGCTTTCCAAATCCCCTGTTTGCCCTAATTTCTATTCTGTATACATTCCTAATTAAATTGTTTATCCATGACTATGCATGATTAGGTTACCGAAGTTCAACCTAATAAAAGCATGTCCTAAACGTGTTTGTTTTCTAATTCATCATGCTCGGTGATAGAACTTCATGTTTAGAATCATTTAAAATTGATTTCATGATTTATAGAGCTTTATGTGATTTTATATCGATTTTTGAGGTGAGATGGAAGGGAAGGAACCCACCTGGAAAAGGGGCAAAAGCTCTTTTCTGGGCTTGGGCCACCCTCTGAGATCGCGACAGCCCGATGCGTCGCGACCTCAGGAGGGGGTCACGATAAGGAGGACCATCATGATCTGATCGCGATGGGTCGACATGTCGCGACCTGCCCCCGGTTCACCCCAGTGTCGGTTCAGCAGAACGCGCCATGCAGGGCGTCGCGATGACCTTCACGCGACCCGTCTATGCGTCGTGACCTGAACTATCTGATCGCGACATCCCTGTGGATCGCGATCTGAAACCTGAACGCGCCGGTCGGCCATGTCGCGACCTGATCGCGACAGCAACCTGCGTGCGACCTGACTGTGGTGGTCAGAACCCTAAATTACCATCATAACCCTGCTATTAATGACATATAAGCCCTGATTATCCTTAACTAAGTACTGTCATGTTTAATTTTGACTTGTTAATTGAAATGGATAAATTCTCCATGTAATTTATTAATTAAAAACTATATGCACAACCATACCTGTTCTCTTGATTTCTTATACATGCACACACTAAACATTCATGTTTTGCCATGAGACCTTATTAATTTACTCAATAATATATCTGGTAATTTAGCGAAATAAATTACAAAATTCCCTATTTTAAATAATTACATTTGTCTTCGTTTTACTCGCATGTTTTATACACCGTTACCGTTTTCCCTCGGCCTTCGAGCACTCGAGGCACGATGGACCAGTTTCTAGACACTTTCTCTTGGCATGGACCACCTCTCCACCGGGAAGACTCCTGACTGGACTAGCGAATCCTTGTCAAGTCCTCCTTAAGTCTTCTTGGCTTTGGCACATGTCCTTAGCTGACGAGCTGGTTGTATCCTAAAGCCCGTTACACCTTAGGGATCAGTACGATCCAAACGGCCTTAGTGTTTCCTTCATACCTTGTGATCATGCCGGACCATCTAGCCTGTGTTCATAGCACGGCTAGTGGATGGATGTGACTTCTACCAGACTGTTGGCACCCGACTTAGTGCTGTGCAACTGTTACTATCATAGTTTAATGTTGTTTTACGATTGTACCCCTATCTCATCTACTATCTCGTTACTCTCATCTGTTCACTTTCACTCTACACTCTCATCTATTTCGTCTATTATTCTCATCTATTCTTGGTACTCTACTTGGCCATTAATTGATTGTCTAAGATAACAAACATGACTATGCTAGGCAACATTATAAGGGCCCGATCTGGTCCTTGGGAGGGGCACCTGAAAGGCTACAACTCGCGGGGGTCTAATGATCTGGGTGATGGCATACACCTAACGCATGACACATAAGATTTAATCTATGACAATCATGTAGGATCGAATAGGTGGATGGATCAGATCTAGAAGGGGGGGTTGAATAGATCTAACACCAATTAATGCGGAAGCTTAAGCAATTCAAAATTACTTCGAATCAGAGATCAATTCAAACAAATAATTTACTGATCTGAAGTGTGGGTGTGTGTAGATTATGTGTGAAGCAATTAAACACTTAGTGTGAGAGCGAAATCCTATGCAAGCATCTAGCGCAGACAAGCAGATCAAACCATTGCACAAAGGATTTTTAGGTGGTTCGGAAATCACACTAGTGATTCCTACATCCACCCCTCACACAGTGAGGCTCCACTACTCAAAAGAGTACAACTCACACCGGAGCACCACGACTCCAAACACCCTTGAGCATGATGGCTCAACACACAACTTTGAGTTCAACGACTCACAAACTGAGCACGACGGCTCAAACAACAACTGCAGCACGACGACTCCAAATTGAGCACGACGACTCAAACCACACAATGAGTACGACGACTCACAAACCAGAGCTCGACGGCTCACAATACAAAAGCTAGATCAAAGACAACAGAAATCAGATCCTCTAGCAATGATCTGATTCAAGATAGATTCATACACAGAAATTTGTGCATAACTTCATGCACAAATCTCATAGACGAAATAAGAAAGAACAAACTCAGAAGTGAGAGAAATGGATGTAGAATGAGTGTTCTTCGATGAAGATTTCTTGCAGAAGGTTGAATTGAAGAGGCTTAAAGATGCTCCCTGTCAATTGGTGATGCTCTGCTTCAATAGCTTCTAAATCGCCAGAAATTCCTCTTCAATTGCTGTGCTTCTGCTGAATCTTCTCCCTTGCTCTGAACTTCAAAGCCCTCTCCAGAGATTGGCCTTTGCGCCCTTGTACTTTCTCTTGAAAAGATGGATCACAACTTCTGGAGATGAGCAAGAACTGGAGAGATCCCTTTTTGCCGCCAAAAAAACTTTTCTGGGAGTTGTATGGGCTGGCTTGCCTTTGGGGTACAAGGAGCATGGTTATTTATAGCCCCATATGTCCATAAGGTGCCTTGGGGTGCGTGGGCACAAAAATCTAGGTAAAATCCCTTGATTCCCAAGTAGCCACGTGTCCAAAAAAATTCCCATTTTTGAGCTTTAGTCGAAGTGTATCGACACACAGGCAGACTGTGTCGACACCACAGGCATTGTCTTCAAACTTGGCTTCTGGGACAGTGATCTAGTGTCGATACCACAGGGCACTGTGTCGACACCACAGGCAGACTGTGTCGACACACAAGCAGACTGTGTCGACACCACTGGCTACTGCTTTAGAGCAGGCTTCTGGGACAGTGAACTAGTGTCGACACACAAGTGGACTGTGTCGACACCACTATGACAAATTTGTGTAAACCTGAAAATATAAATTGTAAACCATTAATAAAAGATATTATCATTAAAATGTGAGATATTAAACATCAAAAACATGTTGTTTAAGCATTGTTGTGATATGTATAAAATGTATAACATGTTCAATTAGTCATCATTTTAATATGTACAAAATGTCATCATCAAAATCAAATTATGAGTGATGTCAATTAGTCATGATTAAAGTCATCATTAAAAAGTTTCAAATACACACTCAACCCAACATTCTCCCCCTTTTTGATGATGACAAAATATATGCACAATCTCCCAATAGCTTGACTCAAATCTCCCCTTTTTGAATTTTCTCCCATAAAAAAAAACTTTCTCCCCTTTAAGGAACTTTCTCCCCCTTTAAGGAACTTTCTCCCCCTTTGACATCATTAAAAAGATAGATAAGAGAGAGAAACAAAGAATGGTAGGAGATCAAGAAATGAAATACATGAAATGAAGGTTCATGAATGATCAAAATAAGTGAGGCAAAGTGATAGTATCAAATGAGAGAAATTATTGTGTTTTGGTTATTGTGCAACAAAGTTTAATCACAAAGACACACTCAACACAAGGTATTGCAAGATATAATGATCTGAATGTAGTTAAAATAATGATGCAAATGTGAAGTAAAGTGACCTATATGAGTGAGCAGAAGTATTTAACAAGGATGTTAGGAGCTTTAATTTTAACACAATGTAGAATAATAGGTCTGAACTCAGTATACATGAACTTTATTAAGGTCTTAAACTTTTCCATCCTGTCAAGTTGATTTTCTTTCATTTTGAACTGGGAAAGAATACAAGAATAAATTAGTTAAATCTCACTTTTCAGTGCAAGAGATCACATTGATCAGATGCAAGACCTCCTGATTACTCAGTAGTTTAACTTTCATTATCTTACACAGAGTTGGAAATTTTGATTTCCACTTTTTGACACGAAACAAATCACTTTTTAGGTGAAATGGCCCGGTTACTCAGTGGTTCAAGAATTTGCATTACTATGTTTGTATCTTTCCAGATTGTTGATCATTTTCTTTTGATATTTTGCAGGAATATGTTTGCTTTGACGAGAAAAGTCATGACCATGAATTTAGAAAAATTATTCTTAACATGTGGTAAAAATGAAGCTTAAACATGCACATGTTAAATATTTAAGCCACTCATGTGCTTATAATAGTGTTTTGCAAATCATTTTAAAAACATTCAGTATTAAGATTGCTTAACCTTGAAATGATAATGAATCTTTGAAATTAAACTAAATGCACAATGAGTTTAGTTTCAATGTCTTAATTCTCTCATAAGAAAATATCATAATGACTCAAAAATTCTGATGAGTTTGGGGTTCAAGATAGACAAGTAAGGTCAAGGAATGAAACAATGACTCCCCCGTTCATGTATCTCCCCCTCACAAGATGAATATGAGGATTATTGAAGAAATAGGAATGGAATAAACAAGAATATTTTATTGAAAGACAAGGACTCCCCATTAACAATTGCATACAAGACTCTTGATACTTGGCGGAGACATATACTCACGCACAGTGAAGGTGTCCAGACAAGCCTGACTTGTCTTTCTTCAAATCACCATTTGATATACCAAGAATGCCAACGCAATGTAAGAGTGAGGAATTTATTTGCAAGAACAAGAATACTTTTATTTGCAAAAAGAGATAGAAAATATCAGGAATGTGGAAATTTGCACAAACCAAGCTCCCTTCTTAAAGATGAGAATTTGTTTTCTGGAAGAGGCTTAGTGAAAATATCTGTAATTTGTTTTTCAGTTTCAATGAAGTGAAGTTCAAAAGATTTCTTAGTGACCTCATCCCTTAGAAAATGGTGCCTTATTTCAATATGCTTTGTTCGTGAATGCTGAATTGGGTTTTTAGACAAATTAATAGCACTAGTATTATCACACAAAATAGGAATACAACTCAATTTGTGATTGTAGTCTAGGAGCTGATGTTTCACCCAAAGAACTTGAGTGCCACAACAACCAGCCGCAACATATTCAGCCTCTGCAGTGGATAGAGCTACTGAATGTTGCTTTTTAGAAGCCCATGAAATTAGGCATCCACCTAGATATAAACATAAGCCACTAGTACTTTTTCTATCAAGCTTATAACCAGTATAATCAGTATCACAGTAAGTAATTAAATCTAACTTGCAACCAGCAGGATACCAAATTCCAAGTTCACATGATCCAACAAGATATTTAAAAATCCTTTTGACAGCTAACATGTAAGACCCGATTTCTCGGCTTCCGTCCGGTGTCGTGGGATGACTGGCCACTGACGCGTCCAGGCTGGGAGATGCGTTGGTGTCGCGTCGGGGGTGCCTGACGCGACAGTCATCCGTGTCGCGGTGAGCTTGTGGGTCGCGTGTTGGTCGTGCTCTGGTCCTCCGTCGCGTCTTACTGTCGCGCCCGGTCAACGAGCTACGATAGTGTTTTGTCGTGTTATGCTGTCCGGTCGTCTGACGCCTGTCAGGGTGGCAGGTGTGTCAGTACGGCTTGTCGCATTGTCACGGCGCCCGTGGGGGGCGCGTTCTTATCGCGGTCCATAGACCCGTCGCGTTAAGGTTGTTAACGCGACGGGGCGGTCCGTCGCGTTCTGGGTGCCGGGGGCTTAAGGCGCAGGCCGACTACCCCTTCCCCCTCTCTCTCCTCTTCTTCCCTTTCCCCTCTTCTCTAGTGGTGGGGAGGCTCCCCTCCGGCGATCGGAGCGTGGAAGCACCGGCGGGCTCGTGGCGGCGTCGTGGCACGTGTGTGGAGCGAGGAGGAGGTGGCCAACCGACGTGAAGAGCCCCTCGTGGGTTCGTTCTTCGTGAAAGGTAGGGATTTCTTGTGCCCTTCCCAATCCGGGTGGATCGGGAGTCCTCGGGGTTTTGTAGTTAGCCTTACAGCTTTCCCCATGCTCCCCTCCCCGTGTGTGCATGTTTGTATGGTTCTGGGTGGCCCGGGATGGAGCATCCCATGGTCTGCCTCCCGACTGATGTCGCGGCCGCGGTGCGCGTCACGACATCAGTAGAGGCGTCACCCCGGTCGGGCGCGACCTTATCGCGGCGCGGTTGGCGGTCGCGATAAGGGTCGTTGTCGCGACCTAGTTTCCCGTCGCGACAGGGAGGCTGTCGCGACGCGCTGCCCCGTCGCATCAAGGCTATTGTTGCGGTGCCCTTCCTCGTCGCGATGGCATCGCGACGGCCTGTGGGGGTGCGACAGTTCCTGTGCTGCCGCGGGTGGTTTCCGTGGCCAGTTTGTGTGTCGGCGTGTGCCCCAGGGCAGGCTTTGCCCTTAGGACCTTCCGGTAAGGAACGCGGCTAGTTGCCTCTCTGCGTTCAGTGACCGAAGGTGACACCTTCGTGGCCGTGTCTTGGCAGTGGTGCTAGGAGGGTCGTGTCTGTCTAATAATCGATTGATGGGCGGTCAATTGATTATTAGCAGAGTGACGGGTTTCCGTGCTAGCTGGTAGTGTTCCGAGACTCCGGATTTTCCATGAGTGGTTGGTTGGCTGACAACCCTGTTGAGGTTTGTGTGTGCTTCTCGCCTGCTGGGCTTGTCGTGGTTACAAGCCAGCAGTTCGGCGTGGTTTTGTTGTGCTGCCCCGCCTGTTCGCCCGATGCTTGGCACTTGAGGGCTTGTCCCGTTCAGAGGTTGTCTCTGTTTCCTGGGACCCCCGTCCTCGGGAGCCTATTGAGGGAGTACTCCGGACTACGAGCGTGCTCGAGTTAGCAGCCCACGTGAGCGGACTCTGGAGCTGAGGGGAAAACGAGGTTTGGACAGCGGCGCTGAGTCATTTGTAGAGCTCTCTTGTCTAGGTCTGGGACGCTGAGGGGTTCGGAGTGCTTTCCTGGCGCAGACCAGACAGTCCCTTGTCTCACTGCCTCTCTCTGCGTTGGTTCCGGAGCCACGTAGTGGTGTCAGGCGTGAGGCTGCAGCTTGGCTAGGCTGCAGTGTTGCGTGTGTTGTGTGTTCTGTGGCGGCTCTGTCTCGCCCTTGCGCGGGGGCGGAGGCAGGAGCTAGGCTAGCAAGCAGAGCGTGTGGACTGTGGGTCCCCCTCTTGGCTGCTAGCAGCAGTGGCTTGGTTGTTGTTGTTGTGACGACGTTTTCCTCATGATGTTTCCAAGTGTTCCTCATTGCCCGAGCTTGCACGGTGGTTATAGCCAGACTGTGCCTAGTTTCCGTGGGCGTCGTTGGTCTGGCCTTGGGCAGACCTGTGCTTCTGGTGGTTCCCGCTTTGGTGATCTCTCGGTTCCGTGGTCCCGTTCTTGGGTGCCAGCCCGTGATGGCACCGACGTGTGTAGCTTCCCGACCTGGCGGTGTGTCCGGGGTCCGGGGTGGTTCTGCTTGTGGGCCCTCGACCTTGTAGAGGTCTGAGGTGGCCGTGCTTGTGGTGAGACGTCGTTCTCACTTGGTTGTTCCGTGGTCTCGGCAGGTGTGCTGAGCACTGCTTCCACTTTGTGCCCGACTCCGTTGGTTTCTGCGGGAGTCGTGTGTGTGCCACGACCTTGGTTGGTGGTCGTGGCGTTGTACTATTCTCTTCCGCGGCTTAGTAGTACCATGCTGTAGGTGTTCCTCACTTTACAACTTTCTAGTGTAGTTTCCTATTTTCGGAGTTCCTACTGCTCTGGCCGGTGAGGGACTGGTTATTAGGGTTGAACATGGTTCGGTTCGGTCCGGGTTGGTCCATTTTTTGGCCAAACTGAACCGAACCGAATCCCAAGGTCAACCCGAACCGAACCGAACCGGTTCGGTTCGGTTTAAATCGAATTCTAATAAATCCTATAACGCAACCACGCGCTTGCCGCAATGGCCAAGGTGCTGACTTCTTTCACGAAAGGTTCTGGGTTCGAAACCTAGTTTTCCCATTGCTTTTTAGCCAAAAATTAACTATTTTGAATAAAAATCCCTTTGTAGGCCAGCGGTTTCGAACCCGCGCCAACCTAAACCTCCCGCCCATGCAGGAACCAACTGTGCTATCTTTTGTTTTGAGTAAAAATTATATATAGTATATATATAATCAGTTTATTCAGTTTCAGGAAATGAAACGAACTGAACTACATAGGGACCCAACCCGAACCGAACCGAACCGGTCGGTTCGGTTCGGTTTTTCGGTTTAAACTGAAATTTGAACAGCCCTACTGGTAATCCCTACTGGGCCTTGTTCGCAAGGCTCACCCCCCTACTTCTTTCAGCTAGGGGCTCGTCGTCGTGGGAGCTCGGTGTCGGACGGGTTGTAGAGGCGGCTGTGGCGCCGTGTGTTGTCAGTAGGAGTGAGAGCAAGCGTTGTGAGCTCTTGTAGCCTAAGTGAGCTGAGAGCTGTGTTTTGCAAGTCCTCGGGGTATGCCCCTTAAGGACTGCACCTTTCTTCTTGTACCAAAGCTTTTGCTTGGGACGCGTTGTACAACCCTTTTGTATAATGTACAGATTATTATAGTTATTTGAACTCAGTACATATCTCACTAGACTTTTTCATATAACCCTTCCGGGTCTTCGGATCTGTGGGTGGCGGCGCGACCCTCGGGGTCCCCGGCGAGGGGTCCGAGAGGTCGGGTCATTACAGTTGGTATCAGAGCGAGGGTCTACTGAGATTTGTAAGGAGTTAATAACTATAGCTATCCCAAAGGAAGGTACTAGTGCGCTGCTGACACCGTCCGACTAGTTTTAGCCTTGTGCTTTCAAATGTTTTGCAGGTGTGCGGCTTCCCTGCATGATTCGTGCACGTGTTACAGGTTGCAGTTGTTGCTGTACTGCGTGCGTGGCGAGTGTGGTCGCTCGGCGTGTTCGTGCCGTAGCGGCGCGGTTGGCGCTGGACTCGCTGGCAGTGGTCTTCCTTGTGTGGAGGACGCTCGCGAGCCAGTCCAGGTGCGGTGCTCCTAGTCGTCTTCAGCGCATTTGAGCGTGTGTGCATCGCGAAGGCTGAAAGAGCCTGCGTGTTGTGTGGCCTTCACCGGTGCTGAGGTGTTGCCCGTGGAACCGGTGGAAGATGTCTCTGCCTTGTCGGCTACCCCTTTGTTGTTGGGGTGTGTGTTGTCGTTGTTGTGTGTTTGGCCTCGTGTGCCTGTGCGCCATTGTGCGCTGTGCTCGGGACGCCGAGCTAAGCAGGTGCTTTGTGTGCCGTGTTGCACCACTAGTTGAGTGCTACGACACTTGTCTGTGGTTGTTGTCAGCCTGGCGCTGGCTGGTTGTGGGCTCTGGTGAGGTGCTTCCGGAGTTCTTTCTTGTTCATTCTGGCGGGAGTAAGGTTCCCTAGAACTGTGTTGTGCTTGTTTCTAGTTGCTGTTGCGTTGCCCTCTAGGCTGAGGTGCATCGCTTGGTTGCCCTGTGTTCTGGTGGAGGTTTCCCAGAACTATTTGTTGTTGTCCTGGTGAGTGTTTCTCTCAGGACTGTTCCTCGCTTGTTTCTGCTGTTGTCGTGCCACCTCAAAGTCTGAGGTGCGCTGTTGGTTTGGCTGGTGCGTTCTGGAGGGTTTTTCCTAGAGCGGTGCCTTGGTGGTTCTGGTGGAGGTTCTCCCAAGACCGGCTTGAGTTGCTTCTGCAATTCTGCTTGCTGCAGTGTTCTCTTTAATGGTCCGTATTGTTTGGATCATGCATTCTAGTGAAGGTTCTTCCCAAGATCGCCCTTTGTCGCTTCTGGAGGAGGTTCTTCCCAGGAGTGCTCTGTGTTCGTTTCGGGCCACCGTTGTGTTGCCCCTATGATTCGAAGTGTGCGTTTGGTTGGGCTGCGTTCTGGTGAGGTTCTCCCCAGAGCTGCTTCACGTTATTTTGGTTGTCACTGCTCTCTCTCTTTGTAGAGATGAGCTGTCATTATTGCCGGTTGGACTGTCTGCGTTACAGTCTGCTTGGGCGTTGCCGGTCAAGGGGTCGTGCGCTTGGCCGTGCATCTGGATATTGCATTGGCCAGCTTGTCTCGTCATTCGTTTCCAAGTTTTCTCGGCCATGCTAGCAGACTTTGTGTGTCCCCATGGCTCGGGTGGTCTGCTTTGTTCTTGCGCCCGGTGTGCTCTCGCAGATGGTGGTCTGGTGAGTGTCGTGGTGCTCGGCTGGCTGTGCTTCGTATGGAAGTGTCAGTCTCGCATTGTGGTTTTGCCTCTCGCGTGTGGAAAAGACTCGTGCGTGTCTCCTTCCTCTGCTTTTTGTCGGTTGCTCGGGGTGGTGGTGCTCCACTATGGTGTTGTGTTGCCGGGGTGCGCATCGTTGCGACCTTCTGGTGGAGTCACCTTCCTTGGAGTTGTTTTTGGGTCGAGTTGTTTGCTCCCCTCGTGCCGTTGTTTCTGTATGGCACCATTGGTCGGTAGACCTGTTTGTGCCATTTACCATCGTAATGGTTTCCCGCTACCTGCCAGGCTCAATTCGGGGCATTGGGTCCCTGTTGGTTTGGTGCGAGGTAGCATTGTTTTCTTGTTGGGCTGCTCGTGTGAGCGTTATTCCGCTGTGCATTGGTTTTTCGTGATTGGCTTGCTCGTGCAAGCATTGTTCCGTTGTATGCTCGGTGGTGCCTCAGCTTGTGCCTTGGAGGTTTTTCTTGCCGTCATTTTGGTGTTTGACCTCTCTATCAGTCGTGATAGAGGTGGTGCTTCTTGCTCTTGCGCACCAGAGAGTTGCTGCGGTTTTCACTCACTGTGTGGCAGAGTCAGTGCTCCATGTTTTGTGTTCTTCTTGGAGCATACGTGGTTGTCGCGCTCTTGAAGTAGTAGTTGTCAGCTTTCCGTGCGTTTCCGTTGTGGGTCTCTGGTAGAGAGTCCCCTTCGGTGGGGCCCGTGTCGTCTCGAGCTGTTGGTGCCGCTGTGTGCGCTGCGCCTTGAGCATTTTCTCTGATGCTTCGTGTTTTGTGCCTCAAGGGCTGGGGCCGACGTGGCCTGTTGTGCTCTTTCAGGCTTGTGGTTCTTGGCGTGTGACTTTCGGTAGGCCTCCTGTGGAGAGTCCTTCCTGTTAGCCATAGTGTTGCTTTGGCCGCTGGTGCACCTGGGTTGCACTTTGTTTACTTTTGGTGTTTGTGGTAGCACCGTGTCCTCGTGCTCGAGCATTTTGGTTTTGTGCCGTCTGGAGCCCTGGTGCATTGTGTTGTACCCTGGTTAGCTCTCGGTGCTTGTGATAGCACCCTATGTTGTGTTGTGTGTCTGTTCGTGTGCTTTGTGCGTTGTTTCACGAGTTTGCTCGGTGTTGGAGGTGTTGAGCTTTCTGCCCTGGGACACTTTGTGTTGGCCCGTGCCTTGTGGTTGTACCGATACCGTTGTGGGGTGGCTGCTCTTCCTTGTCTAGGTAGCCCTATCGGTGGTACACCAGGCTCTGGTCGTGACCAGTGTCCCTGTTTTCCCCCTCGCTTGCAGAGCGAGTGTGTGCGATTGTGGTACCCTTCTTCGGTCTGGGTCTCTCTGAGGTCGACATATTGCCCTCAACCTCTACGGTTGTTTTGCTTCCTGTGTGGTTGTGCATGGCGTTGGTGAGTCTGGAAGCCGATGGCGGAGTCTCCTGTCGGTTCGTCCGGTGACAGTGAGATCTATCGGCTTGCTAGTACTCGATCATGTGGTTTGTCGATGTTGGGAGGTGTCCGGCTCTGGCTTGACCTCAAACGTCTTCCGTGCTTCCGTCGCGGTGTGCCACGTTGTGGAGCATGTGACTCCTAGTTTTTGTGTCTCCGCGTGCGTTTGGTATCCTTGTCGGACCACGAGGAAGGTCTGGGTGAGACCTAGTGGTGACAGTGGATGCCGTTTTTGCGGGTTGAGGGTTCTTCGCGTGCGTTTTCTATCCCTGTTGGACCACAAGGAAGGTCTGGGTGAGACTTAGCGGTGACGGTGGACGCTGTTTCATGTGTTGAGAATTCTCCGCGAGTGTGTCCTCGCTCTGGGTTGTGTCTCTCGCGTGGCTACTCGGTTGGGCTGGTGACCGGTGCAAGCTGCTGCTAGTGGCGTGAGGCCGTTCCCTGAGTGTCGTGCTTGACTCTCTGGTGGTTCTTGTGTGGTTGTCAGCAACGGTGTGCTCTGTCGGGTTTTGCTGGTGACAGAGTGAGTTGCTGACCGGTGTTTCTTGTGTTGCTGTCGGCAACCGTGTCCTCTGTCGGGTTTTGCCGGTGACAGAGTGGGTTGCGGATTGGTTGGTCCCAACAGCGAGGTCTGTTGGTGGCTGCAGCCATGTAGTTTCAGTTGGCGTTTTTTGCTGTTTGGGCCGGACTTGGCGTCGCTCGGCATGTGGGGTTGTCGTTCCGTTTGGGCGCCCCACGTGTGCCTGGAGTCAGCTGTTGGTTTTCGGCTTGGTGCTCCACCCGTGTTTGGGGCCCGTTGTGCGAGCCGTTGGTTTTTCAACTTTGTGTGCTCTCGTGCGTTTTGCGGTGCGGTTGTTGCCACGAGGAAGTCGTGTTGAGACTTAGTGGTTTTTTTTTCCCATTGGTCTTGCGTTTGCTCCCTGTGTTTTGTTTCGTGCCTCGAGACCTTTTGGGATTGTCCCAATTTCGAGGATGAAATTATTTTAAGGGGGGTAGAATGTAAGACCCGATTTCCCGGCTTCCGTCTGGTGTCATGGGATGACTGGCCACTAACGCGTCCAGGCTGGGTGATGCGTTGGTGTCGCGTCGAGGGTGCCCGACGCGACAGTCATCCATGTCGCGGCGAGCTTGTGGGTCGCGTGTTGGTCCCGCCCTGGTTCTCCGTCGCGTCTTGCTGTCGCGCCCAGTCAACGGGCCGCGACAGTGTTTTGTCGTGTTGTGCTGTCCGATCGTCTGATGCCTGTCAGGGTGGCAGGTGTGTCAATACAGCTTGTCGCATTGTCGCGGCGCCCGTGGGGGGCACGTTCTTATCGCGGTCCGTAGACCCGTCACGTTAAGGTTGTTAACGCGACGGGGCGGTCCGTCGCATTCTGGGTGCCGGGGGCTTAAGGCACAGGCCGGCTACCCCTTCCCCCTCTCTCTCCTCTTCTTCCCTTTCCCATCTTCTCCGGCGGTGGGGAGGCTCCCATCCAGCGATCGGAGCTTGGTGGCGCCGGCGGGCTCGTGGCGGCATCGTGGTGCGTGCGTGGAGCGAGGAGGAGGTGGCCAACCAACGTGAAGGGCCCCTCGTGGATTCGTTCTTCATGAAAGGTAGGGATTTCTTGTGCCCTTCCTAATCTGGGTGGATCGGGAGTCCTCGGGGTTTTGTAGTTAACTTTAAAGCTTTCCCCATGCTCCCCTCCCCGTGTGTGCGTGTTTGTATGGTTCTGGGCGGCCCGGGATGGAGCATCCCGTGGTCTGCCTCCCGACTGATGTCGCGGCCGCAGTGTGCGTCACGACATCAGTAGAGGCGTTGCCCCGGTCGGGCGTGACCTGTGCGGTTGGCGGTCGCGATAAGGGTCGCTGTCGCGACCTAGTTTCCCGTCACGACAGGGAGGCTGTCGCGACGCGCTGCCCCATCACATCAAGGCTATTGTCGTGGTGCCCTTCCCCATCGCGATGGCATCGCGACGGCCTGTGGGGGCGTGACAGTGCCTGTGCTGCATCGGGTGGTTTCCGTGGCCAGTTTGTGTGTCGGTGTGTGCCCCAGGGCAGGCTTTGCCCTTAGGACCTTCCGGTAAGGAACTCGGCTCGTTGCCTCTCTATGTTCAGTGACCGAAGGTGACACCTTTGTGGGCGTGTCCTGGAAGTGGTGCTAGGAGGGTCGCATCTGTCTAATAATCGATTGATGGGCGATCAATCAATTATTAGTAGAGCTATGAGTTTCCGTGCTAGCTGGTAGTGTTCCGAGACTCCGGCTTTTCCGTGCGTGGTTGGTTGGCCGACAACCCTGTTGAGGGTTTGTCCGTGCTTCTTGCCTGCTGGGCTTGTCGTGGTTACAAGCCAGCAGTTCGACGTGGTTTTGTTGTGCTGCCCCGCCTGTTCGCCCGGTGATTGGCACTTGAGGGCTTGTCCCGTTCAGAGGTTGTCTCCGTTTCCTAGGACCCCTGTCCTCAGGAGCCTGTTGAGGGAGTACTCCGGGCTATGAGCGTGCTCGAGTTGGCAGCCCACGTGAGCGGACTCTGGAGTAGAGGGGAAAACGAGGTTTGGACAGCGACGCTGAGTCGTTTGTAGAGCTCTCTTGTCTAGGTCTGGGACACCGAGGGGTTCGGAGTGCTTTCCTGGCGCAGACCAGATAGTCCCTTGTCTCACTGCCTCTCTTTGCGTTGGTTCCGGAGCCACGTAGTGGTGTCAGGCGTGAGGCCGCAGCTTGGCCAGGCTGCGGTGTTGCGTGTGTTGTATGTTCTGTGGCGGCTCTGTCTCGCCCTTGCGTGGGGGCGGAGGTAGGAGCTAGGCTAGCAAGCAGAGCGTGTGGACTACGGGTCCCCCTCTTGGCTGCTAGTGGCGGTGGCTTGGCTGATGTTTTTGTGACGGCGTTTTCCTCATGACGTTTCCAAGTGTTCCCGTTGCCCGAGCTTGCACAGTGGTTATAGCCCGGCTGTGCCTAGTTTCCATGGGCGTCGTTGGTCTGGCCTTGGGCAGACCCGTGCTTCTGGTGGTTCCTGCTTCGGTGATCTCTCGGTTCCGTGGTCCCATTCTTGGGTGCCAGCCCGTAATGGCACTGGCGTGTGTAGCTTCCCGACCTGGCGGTGTGTCCGGGGTCTGGGGTGGTTCTGCTTGTGGGCCCTCGACCTTGTAGAGGTCTGAGGTGGCCGTGCTTGCGGTGAGACGTCGTTCTCACTTGGTTGTTCCGTGGTCTCGGCAGGTGTGCTGAGCACTGCTTTCGCTTTATGCCCGACTCCGTTGGTTTCTGCGGGAGTCGTGTGTGTGCCACGACCTTGGTTGGTGGTCGTGGCGTTGTACTGTTCTCTTCCGCTGCTTAGTAGTACCATGCTGTAGGTGTTCCTTGCTTTACAGCTTTCTAGTGTAGTTTCCTATTTTCGAAGTTCCTGCTGCTCTGGCCGGTGAGGGACTGGTAATCCCTACTGGGACTTGTTCGCGAGGCTCACCCCCCTACTTCTTTCAGCTAGGGGCTCGTCATTGCGGGAGCTTGGTGTCGAACGGGTTGCAGAGGCGGCTGTGGCTCCGTGTGTTGTCAGCAGCAGTGAGAGCGAGCGTTGTGAGCTCTTGTAGCCTGAGTGAGTTGAGAGCTATGTTTTACAAGTCCTCGGGGTATGCCCCTTAAGGACTGCACCTTTCTTCTTGTACCTGTGCTTTTGCTTGGGACGCATTGTACAACCCTTTTGTATAATGTAAGATTATTAAGTTATTTGAACTCAGTACATATCTCACTAGACTTTTTCATATAACCCTTATGGGTGGCGGCGCGACCCTCGGGGTCCCCGGTGAGGTGTCTGAGAGGTCGGGTCGTTACATAACATGTGACTTTCTTTAGGATTGGCTTGAAACCTAGCACACATGCACACACTATACTGAATATCTAGTCTAGAGGTTGTGAGGTAAAGTAGAGAACCAATCATACCTCTGTAGGTCTTTGGATCTACTGACTTACCAAATGAGTCTTCCTCTAGTCTTACATTTATTGCCATTGGTGTGCTTGAATGCTTGAGGTGCTGAAAGTCAAACTTTTTCAGAAGTTCTTTCACATACTTTGTTTGACTTATGAAAATCCCTTCACTGGTTTGATGTACCTGCAATCCCAAAAAGAATTGTAAGTCTCCCATCAAACTCATTTCAAATTCAGTTTTCATGTGATCAGCAAATTCAGTACACAGTTCTTTATTTGTAGACCCTCAAATTATGTCATCAACATATATTTGGACAGCAATGATTTGATTATTAACATTTTTGTAAACAAGTTTTGGTCTACATTACCTCTTGTGTAACCGTTATTCAACAAAAATGAGCTCAAACGGTCATACCAAGCTCTTGGAGCTTGCTTAAGACCATAAAGAGCCTTATTGAGTTTGAAAACATGATCATGATATTTTTGATTTTCAAATCCGGGAGGTTGTTCTAAAAAAATATTTTCTTTGATGTATCCATTCAAGAAAGCACTTTTCACATCTATTTGATAAACTTTAAATTTCAGGGATAATGCAAAAGTAAGAAATATTCTCACAGCTTCTAGTCTAGCTACATGGGCATATGATTCTTCAAAATCAATTCCAAACTCCTAATTGTACCCCTTGGCAACTAGTCTAGCTTTATTCCTAACAACCTGTCCATTTTCATTCAATTTATTTCTGAACACCCATCTAGTACCAATAACAGATTGGTCACTAGGTCTAGGTACTAATTCCACACTTGATTTCTGTCAAATTGATGAAGTTCATCATGCATTGCATTGATCCAATCCTCACTAGTTAGGGCTTCATCAATTGACTTGGTCAATTTGGGAAATTAGTGCTAGTGGGTCTTCATTTATTGCATTCAGAAAAGATGATCTAGTTCTAACTCTATCATGCACATTACTAACTACATCTCAATTGGATGATCTCTTAGAAATCTATTTTCAGGAATTACCTCTTGGGATGCATTCAGTTTTGGAACAATATTACCTGAACCACTTGTGGTAGGTGATTGATTGTCTAGATTTTCAAATGGATCTTCATCATCTTCAACAGTTGGTGAAGATTCGACAACGAAGTCATCCTCTTCATTATTTTGAGGAACCCTGCGAGATGTAGAGTCATCAGTTTGATATGAGTTTTCATCAAAAACTACATGTGGAGATTCTTCCACAGTTTTATTCTTGAGAATGTAAACTCTATAAGCTCTAGAAATTTCTGAATATCCAAGAAAAATGGCTTCAAGACTTTTGCATCAAATTTATAAGATTTTCTTTATTGTTGTTATGTACAAAACACTTGCAACCAAAGATTTTAAAATAAGACAGAGTTGGCTTTTTATTTTTCAAAAGTTCATAGGGGATTTTTCTGATTTTTGATCTGACCAATGCTCTGTTCAAGATGTGATTTGCTGTGTTCACAGCTTCAGCCCAGAAGATTTGGGCAATTTACTTTCCAAGAGCATAGATCTAGCCATTTCCACCAGAGTTCTTCTTCCTTTCCACAACTCTATTTTGTTCTGGAGTTCTTGGAGAAGAGAATCTGTGAAAAATGTTCAGTTCAGCACATAAATCAGAAAAAGCTTTGCTTTCAAATTCTCCCCCATGATCAGTCAAAATGATTTGATTTTATATGAAAAAACCATTAAGGCAGTGGTGCAGAAATTCCTGAATTCTAAAAAGCATCACTTTTGTGAGATAGAAAGATGACCCAAGTGTATCTAGTAAAATCATCAATGATGACAAATCCATATCTTTTACAACTAAGACTAAGAATTCTTGTTGGCCCAAAAAGGTCCATATGAAGTAATTCTAGTGGCTTAGAAGTGAGTACATCATTGAAAATTTTAAAAGATTTTCTGGTTTGTTTTCCTTGAGCACATATCCCACAAAGTTGATCTTCAACATTTGGAAAAGATTCAGGAAGTCCTTTAACCAGATTTAACCTTAAGAGTTTATTTATTGTGTTGAAACTTGCATGACCAAGTCTTTTGTGCTATGTCCATGTAATTTCATTTTTATTTTCCACCAAACAAATGTTTTCAGCAAAGTTTTTATCAAGATTGATCATGTAGACATTACTTTCTCTTTTACCAAAGAAATTTATTTTTTCAGTTGAAGAATCAATTATTTTGCAAAAATCAGATTCAAAAACAACCTTGTGACATTTGTCACACAATTGGCTTATACTCAAAAGATTGTAATCCAAACCATCAACTAACAAAACATTTTCAATTGAGTTTGAAGAGGATTTACCAACCTTTCCAGATCCAATGATTTTCCCTTTATTTTTACCTCCAAAAGTAACAGATCCTCCTTCCTTTTCAATTAGAAATGAAAACTTTGTTCTGTCTCCAGTCATGTGTCGAACACCCACTGTCAAGGAACCACACATTGGAGTTGGGTGCACGACTTTCCTGCATAAATCAGATCAGAGAAGAAAAGATTTTGGTACCCAAACATTGTTGGGACCATCAGTTTGTTTGAACAAAAAATAATAGTCTTTTCTGATCCATATTTGAGTTGTTTTTGGTTTTTGTTTTGTTTCAGAAATGATTTCCCTTTTGGGCATTTTAACATTCTGATTTGGAATGAAAACACCAGTATTTTTCCTTTCATGAGTAGGGAAATTATGCATTTTGACATGATTGTTCATGTATGGAAATCCAAACCAAGAATTCTGTTGATATCTTGGAACCTTTGGATAAAAAGATTGTGAATGGTACCAATAACGATTATGATACCATTGATTCCAAGAATTGATCCAATTAGATTGACATGATGCCCTGGATCTCCAATAACCATCATGAAAGTTTGTTTTTATGTTTTTACAATTTTTCAGATTTTTATTTCAATTTTTGGTCAACTGTTTGTTGTTTTTCAGAATTGGACAGGTCGATCTGTGTTGGACTGGTGTCGACTCAGCAGCCATATGTGTCAACCTGTTTTGTTTCTTTTGGTTAGAAACATTCTTTTTGTTCTGATTTTTTGGTATTTCAGATGTGTTCTTTGACACTTGTTTATTTTTGTTTTCTGGACTAGTGCTTTTGACAAATTTTATCAAAGGAATTTTTGAAGGTTTTTCTTTCTTTTCACCAGATTTATTTTTCAAAGATTTTTCTGTGGTGAATCCTAGTCCATGTTTTGTAGCATTCATTTTTAGTCCTAACAATGCATCAAGGTTTTCCTTTCCATTTGTGAAATTTTTTATCACTTGTTCCTTTTCATCCAACAACTTCTTGAGTTTCTGAACTTCATCAATGACTTGTTGCTTTTCTTTTGTTGCAATTCTATTATTTCAGAAAGTTTTTCAAAATCATTGTTGGCCTTTTGAGATGCAATTTTAAATTCATCAATGTCATTCAAAAGATCTTCCTTTTCTTCATTGAGTTCAGTTATTTCATTTTCAAGTTCAGATATTCTTCTATTTAAGGAAGTGTCATGCATGACATTTTCAATTTTCTTTTTTCAGATATTTGTTTTCTTTTCTTATTTCAGAATATTTTTCAATCAACTCAGCATATGCATCTTGGCAATCTTCAATGGAATATTGTTCAAAAGAAGAACTTACCTTTCCGTCACTACTGTTTGCCATTAAGCATAACTCCTCATTCACAGAACTTGAGAAGTTCTCTTCCTCATCTTCACTTTGGTCTTCATCCAACCAAGTTGCTATCATGGCTTTTGGCTTCTTCAATTTGTTGTTCTTATTGTATTTGTCCTTTTTGATCTCAGGACACTCACCCTTCATGTGTCTTGTCTTGTTGCACCTGTAGCAAATAATATCTTCATCAGTTTTTTGATTTTTGCTAACATTAACTTTGAAGAAGAAGCATTCCTTTTACTAGAAGAATATTTTTTCTTTCCATTGAATTTTCCTCTTCTTGATTTTAAAAATTTTCTAATTGCCTAGTCATGAGGGCAAGTTCATCCTCATTAGACTCAGACTCTTCAGAACTTGATTTTTCTTGACTTTTCTCGTTGTTGCTTGATGAAGCTTTAAGTGCTACTGGTTTAGCTTTAAGCATATTTTCTTCACTTCTTTTCAGATTTATTTCATAAGTCATTAAAGATCCTATGAGTTCATCCAAAGAAATTTTGGATAAATGCTTAGAATCTTCAATCACTATAGCCTTTGTGTGCCAAACAGATGATAGAGAGTGCAAGATTTTTCTTACCAGATCAACATCAGTGTATTCCTTACCTAGTGCCTTCAGTCCATTGACAATTATCATAAACCTAGCAAACATTTCAGAAATTGATTCGTTAGATTTCATCATAAATAATTCATAATCAGAAACAAGTATGTTTGCTTTGGTTTCCCTAACTTGAGATGTTCCTTCATACATTAATTCAACTTTATCCCACATTTCTTTAGCAGATTTACACATGGATATTCTTGAATATTCTTTAGGGTGGACAGCACATTGAAGCATATTCATGGCACTGTAATTAAGAGTAGCTTTCCTAATTTGCTCTCTAGTCCAATTCTCCTCATCCCCCTGATTTTCATAAGGACCCACTTCAACTATCCTCCAGATTTCATAGTTTTGAGCCCTAAGAAAAACTTGCATGCGATTTTTCCAATAAGAGTAATCAGACCCATTAAAGAATGGTGGTCTATTAATGGAATGGCCCTCAGCTACAAATCCTCGAGAATCCATCAATCACAATAAACGATAATGAAAGAGCAAGCAAACAACTCAAGCAAGCAACACAGAGATCAAACAGAGGCAATCAAATCAGATCAGAAATAGATATTAACCTTCTCTGATACCAATTGTAGGATCGAATAGGTGGATGGATCAGATCTAGAAGGGGGGGTTGAATAGATCTAACAATAATTAATGCGGAAGCTTAATCAATTCAAAATTACTTCGAATCAGAGATCAATTCAAACAAACAATTTACTGATCTGAAGTGTGGGTGTGTGTAGATTATGTGTGAAGCAATTAAACACTTAGTGTGAGAGCGAAATCCTATGCAAGCATCTAGCGCAGACAAGCAGACCAAACCATTGCACAAAGGATTTTTAGGTGGTTCGGAAATCACACCACAGATTCCTACATCCACCCCTCACACAGTGAGGCTCCACTACTCAAAAGAGTACAACTCACACCAGAGCACGATGACTCCAAACACCCTTGAGCACGACAACTCAACACACAACTTTGAGTTCAACGACTCACAAACTGAGCAAGACGGCTCAAACAACAACCGGAGCACGACGACTCCAAATTGAGCACGACGGCTCAAACCACACAGTGAGTACGACGACTCACAAACCAGAGCTCGACGGCTCACAATACAAAAGCTAGATCAAAGACAACAGAAATCAGATCCTCTAGCAATGATCTGATTCAAGGTAGATTCGTACATAGAAATTTGTGCAGAACTTCATGCACAAATCTCATAGATAAACTAAGGAAGAACAAACTCAGAAGTGAGAGAAATGGATGTAGAATGAGTGTTCTTCGATGAAGATTTCTTGCAGAAGGTTGAATTGAAGTGGCTTGAAGATGCTCCCTGTCAATTGGCGAAGCTCTGCTTCAATAGCTTCTGAATCGCCAGAAATTCCTCTACAATTGCTGTGCTTCTGCTGAATCTACTCCCTTGCTCTGAACTTCAAAGCCCTCTCCAGAGATTGGCCTTCACTCCCTTGTACTTTCTCTTGAAAAGATGGATCACAGCTTCTGGAGATGAGCAAGAACTGGAGAGATCCCTTTTTGCCGCCAAAAAAACTTTTCTGGGAGTTGTATGGGCTGGCTTGCCTTTGGGGTATAAGGAGCATGGGTATTTATAGCCCCATATGTCCATAAGGTGCCTTGGGATGTGTGGGCACAAAAATCTAGGTCAAATCCCTTGATTCCCAAGTAGCCACGTGTCCAGAAAAATTTCCATTTTTGAGCTTTAGTCGAAGTGTGTCGACACACAGGCAGACTGTGTCGACACCACAGGCATTGTCTTCAAACTGGGCTTCTGGGGCAGTGATCTAGTGTCAACACCACAGGGCACTGTGTCGACACCACAGGCAGACTGTGTCGACACCGCTAGCTACTGCTTCAGAACAGGCTTCTGGGACAGTGAACTAGTGTCGTCACACAGGTGGACTGTGTGGACATCACTGTGACAAATTTGTGTAAACCTGAAAATATAAATTGTAAACCATTAATACAAGATATTTATCATTAAAATGTGAGATATTAAACATAAAAAACATGTTGTTTAAGCATTGTTGGGATATGTATAAAATGTATAACATGTTCGATTAGTCATCATTTTAATATGTACAAAATGTACAAAATGTCATCATCAAAATAAAATTATGAGTGATGTCAATCAGTCATGATTAAAGTCATCATTAAAAGGTTTCAAATACACACTCAACCCAACAAATCAATCAATCATTTCTTTGTTACTTGAACTCGGGGTTGAAAGAATACTGACCCATACTTGCTATCGTGACTAGTTTACTTGCTATCTCGTGATATGGCCAATTCTTGTGATGCTATACCCTCGTGATTGTGCTATTGCTTCACATTGTCTTGTTATGTCGTTCTCTTGACTATACATGACTAATTGTCCTAGTATCCTGCCTCTATAAGACATTAAACACTTTAAGCATGCTTGTTCTCATGAGATATTAAGTCCTACTGGGCGTTATTCGCTCATCCTGCATATCTATTTCATGTGTTTCAGGTGAGTCGGATGGTGACCACACTCACGAGGAGGGGAACGAGGATGATGTCCAAGAGTTACCTGTTCCAGCAACCACTTGCATAGTAGATAGTTAGTATAGTTATGAGTCGTTTAGTCTTTATGTATTAGTTTGAATTCGAATAAAGTACTTTGGGCCCTAGTTATGGCTCTGATCAGTTGATGTAATAGTTAGGTCATGGTGTTTGATGGATTATTAATGGAATTGGAGGTTATTTGATATTATTTCCAATTATGCAATGGTTTATCATTTATTCTCGCTCTGTATATTTTAATAACTATAATTCCGCTTCGATATTCCGCGTCAGGGCGTTACAGAAAATGTGCATTTCTGTAAATATTCACAGTATAGAGACCTTCTCCTATTTTCAAAAGAAAGAGAGAATCAAAGAGGAGGAAAGCGAGGTTCAGAAGAGAGAGCATGATCTTTAGAGACTTTCCTCTTTTTAGGAACATGACTAGAAGAGCCTGTCCTATGAACATGGGTGCCAACGGCCAGGACTGAGTGAAGAATTGCTTCTTCAAACTCATCTTTGATGTCCTGAATAATGTGGCCTTGTACACGAGCACTCTCCAGAATGAGAGTGATGAAGGAGGGAGAAGTAGGTGGATGAAGAGAAGAGAAAGAGGTAGGAGGAGGTGGTGCAGATGGTCCAGCAGTTGATGGACCAGCAGATGAGGGTCCATCTGAAGAAGATGATGTTGGAGGTCCTCAAAAGTGGGAGGAGGAATGAAGGTGGAAGACATAGGAGAAGAAGAGGAGGTGGTAGGAAATGGTGTAAGTGAGGAGATGTGTTTTGGTAGAGGTTGTTTGAAGGTGGCAGGGGCTGGAGGGGCAGTGGATGATGAAGGTGGAGAAGAGAGAGCTAGAGTCTTAAGTGATGATCAGTTCATCCCCATATATTCTCATGAATTATATATCTATTTTGATGATTAACAAAACTTCAATAAAGTGTCATCTAACAAGTTTTCATGAAGCTTAGGCACAGGAGGTAAATCAGGCGAAATCAAGAAAATATGTAAGTATTTCTTACACTGTAGCATTTAAAGTACAGAGCAAGAAATTTCTCTAAGTACACATCGACTTCCTATGTGTCATAACGATTTTCACTTCTATCGATTTCATTTTCACAAGGATTTAATAAAGTATCATACTGATTTCGATTTTATAACGATTTCATAAGTGTTGCATCGATTTCGATCTCACAACGATTCGCTAAGTGAGCATTCGATCTCACAACGATTCGCCAAGTGAGCATAATGATTTCGATCTCACAACGATTCGATAAGTTACATAATGACTTGGTCGCCGCAACGATTTGATAAGTTACATAACGACTTGGTTGCCGTAACGATTCGATAAGTTACACAACGACTTGGTTAGTGTAACGATTCGATAAAGCAAACAACGATTTGATCACTGCATCGATTCGATAAGTAAAACAACGATTCGATAACTGCAACGATTTGCTTATGTGTGAAACAACGATTTGGTTATAACGACTTGCTTATAATGACTTGCTTATACTCTCATAACAATTTGTCTCTACAACAATTTGGTTATGATTGTATAACGACTTGTGTTCACACCGATTTGTTTATGGATGAATAACGATTTATATAAACAACGACTTACTTACACAACGATTTCATAAGTCGTACTCATAATGATTTCATGGACTACAACGACTTGACATTCAAACATGTCTCAAATATTTTGAAAGTCAAAGTTCTCCCGCGTGTTTTTCTAATATCCATGCATTTAATGTGACTGTACATTTCTCTGCACGATGCATATCTGGATATCCTCTATTATCATGCTTCTATATGAAACACTTTTTATATAGTAGAATGCCATTTCCATTTTTGTGAAATGTCTTACTACATGGATTCAAACGTTGACTGACAACAAGAGACAGCGTAGCTGTCTATGATTTAGCATTTATTATGTGCAGGTCTCTGACAGCACAACCCCATACAACGTTGGACAAAGTGGAAGCTGAAGGATATCAAGAAGGATCTTCTCCTTGCGTGCATGGAACGTAAAGGATATCAGAGCCAAGTCTCTTCGACAAAGAAGATCTCACGATCTGAAGAGAAAAAGATTAAATGGCAGCTCAAGATCACTTCGAGGGTCAGTCCGTCAACAGACCACCGTTGTTCGATGGAGAAGACTACAACTATTGGAAGACCAGGATGGAGTTCTTCCTTCAAGGTCTTGACTTTCAAATTTGGTCCATCATAGAAGAAGGAGATCTAGTAGTTCTCAACAACAAAGAAAATTGGACAGAAGACGATAAGAAGAAGATCTCTCTTAATTGTAAAGCTAAGAGCATATTGTGCTGTGCTCTCAGTAAGAAGGAGTTCAATAGAATTTCAGCATGCAAATCCGCGATGGAGATGTGGGAGAAGCTGAGAATCACCTATGAGGGAACAGACAAGGTTAAATAAACAAGGATAGACATCTTGGTAGCTCAGTATGAGCGATTTCAAATGCAGCAAGGAGAATCAATTACACAGATGTATAGCAGATTCACAGATATTACGAATGGTCTGGCTGGGCTTGGAAAGAATTATGATATGGGAGATTTGGTAAGAAAAATATTGAGATCCCTACCAGCCTCGTGGACTCCAAAGGTGACAGCCATAGAAGAAGCAAATGATTTAAGGAGGATGTCACTAGAAAAGCTTATAGGGTCCCTAATGGCCCATGAAATAAATATGGAACGACTTGGAGAATCCTCCAGCAAAAAGAAGCACAACAGTGCTCTCAAGGCAGTTGAAGATACATCTGGTGAAGAATCAGATGGTGATAAGAGCATAGGGAGCAGTGAAGATGAGGAAGCATTCCTATCTAGAAGACTGCAGTGCATACTTGCCAAGACAAAGTATTAATCAGGATGAAGATACTTTAAGAAAGGAAAAGAGTTCAAGAAAGCTGAAGCCAAAGATGTTAAGAGGTCAGAACCCACATGCTACGAGTGCAAAAATCCTGGACACATCAAGGCAGAATGTCCAAAGCTGAAAAAGGTAGAGTTCAAAAAGAAAGACAACACAAAGAAGTTCAAAAGATATAAGAAGAAAGCCATGGCAGCAGCTTGGGACAACAACAGCGACTCAGACAGTGAGTCAAGCTCAAGCGAAGAAGAAGAAGAAAAGGCCAATTTGGCCTTCATGGTCAACATCGAGGATAGGGTAACCTCTGACTCATCATTCAATTCCTGCAACGAATCTGATTCTGATAGTTTAGAGGATGCGTTTAATGAGTTTTATAGTAAATACAAAGATGTTTGTAAACTACTAAGAAAAATCATGCTTGTTCAGAAAACACTAATTCAGATCTAAGATTTGAAACTGAGCAATTAGAAAAACAAGTTTCTGAACTAAAAAGAAGAAATGAATTATTGTGCAAAGATTTAAAAGATAAAAATAATCAAATAACTAATCTGGAAAACCAAGAAACTGTAAGCAGACTAAATCAAGAAATTAACACATTAACGAAAGAAAATGATCAGTTATCCAGTACATTAGAAAAATTTACAAATGGAAAAACACCATTAATACTAAAAGGAGCTAGAAGGTCAGGGAAAAAGAAATATGGCTTAGGATACACCCCTCCTGAAAATGAGGAAATAATAGTGCATCCTAAAATATATCCAACACCTAAGTTTGTAGCCGAACAAGACACTGCATACAAGTCTAACTTTAAATATATTCAAAATGAAAAAATAAGTAAAACATCTTGTTGTAGCCACTGTAACAAATTAGGTCATATTAAAATAACATGTCCAACTAAACACATAAAATGAATAATTAAAAAGAAAAATGAGGAAACTAACCAACAAGGACCCAAAAGAACTTGGGTACCTAAAGTGTAGTGTTTTCATTGCAGGGAAGCCTTCAAGCATCTATGTGGTACCCAGACAGCAGGTGCTCAAGGCACATGTCAGGGAATAGAAAGCTGTTCTCCCACCTTGAAGCTGAAGAAGACACAGTGACGTATGGTGACAATGGAAAAGGGGCAGTGATAGGTTGTGGATCAGTTGGCAGTCAAGGAAAAATCCTTATTGAAGATGTACTATGTGTAAAAGGACTTCAACACAACCTGATAAGCATCAGCCAGCTATGCGACAAAGACCATCAAATCAAATTTCAAGAGTCTAGATGCAGTATCATGAAAGATGGTGAAACTATATTCGAAGCCTGTAGAGAGAAGAATCTCTATGTACTTCATTTGGAAGAGTTGAAAGATCAGGATGTGTGTCTTGCAGCAATCAAAAATCATTCAGTTGAGCTTTGACACAGAAGATTGGGCCATTGCAGTTTAGATGGAATCAGAAAGCTAATCAAGAGAAATCCAGTAGAAGGTCTACCCAAAGTAAGCACAAGAATGGAAGGTGTCTGTGAACCGTGTGCAAAAGAAAAGCACACTAAATCATCCTTCAAGTCAAAGACAGTGGTAACAACCTCAAAATCCTTGGAATTACTACATATGGCTCTATTTGGGCCGATGAGAACCACAAGTATTGGAGGAAAGAATTTTGATTTTGTGATTGTAGATGACTATTCCAGATTCTCATGGGTATCTTTTCTGGAGCACAAAGATGACACCTTCAATAGTTTCGTTAGGTTCAGTAAGAAAGTCCAGAAGGATAAGAAATTCAGCATTATTAGTATTCGATCTGATCATGGAGGAGAGTTTCAGAATGAAAGATTTGCTGAGTTCTGTGATGATCAAGGAATAGAGCACAATTTCTCAGCACCAAGAACACCACAGCAAAATGGAGTTGCTGAGAGAAAGAACAGAACTTTATTGGATATGGCCAGAACTATGCTATCAAAATATAACCTACCAAGATATTTCTGGGCCGAAGCCATCAACACTGTTTGCTACATAATTAACAGAGTGATGATCAGACCAATCTTGAAGAAGATAGCATACGAGTTACTCAAGCAGAAGAAACCAAAGATCAGTCACTTCAGAACCTTCGGATGTCCTTGCTTCATTCACAATAATGGCAAAAGGGATATTGGTAAGCTAGACTCCAAATCTGATGAAGGTATATTTATGGGGTATGCTTCTAAACCTAAAGGCTATAGAGTATTTAATAAACAAACTTTATTAATTGAGCAAACTGTGAATATTATTTTTGATGAAACTAACCCTTCCTTGAGAAAGGAAGTAGATAGTGATAATGATGATGCAGATAATTTGTCCAAGAAATTAAAAGATACATCTATCAATGATAAAGAAGATCCACCATTGGAAGAATTGCAACAAAGAGAGATATCTCATGATGATCTTCTAAAGAATGGAGATACAAAAAGGATCACCCGTTGGATAACATCATTGGAGATCTATCGGTTGGGGTAAGAACCAGAGGTAATGTAATTCCCTATGATTATTTAGCTTTTGTATCTCAAATAGAGCCTAAGACAGTCAATGAAGCACTGACTGATGAATCTTGGATATTAGCCATGCAAGATGAACTTAATCAGTTCAAGAGAAACCAAGTGTGGTTCTTTGTTCCGAGACCATCAGATCATCCTATGATTGGCACCAAATGGGTGTTCAGGAACAAATTGGACGAAGCTGGTGTGATCACAAGAAACAAGGCCATACTGGTAGCTCAAGGCTATTCCCAAGAGGAAGGCATAGATTTCGATGAAACCTATGCACCAGTAGCTAGACTTGAGGCAATTGGAATTTTGCTTGCTTACGCATCAGCATTAGATTTAAAGCTTTTTCAAATGGATGTAAAATCCACCTTTTTAAATGGTTTTATAAAGGAGGAAGTCTATGTAGAACAACCTCCTGGTTTTGATGATATTGATTTTCCAAATCATGTTTTTAAGTTGCATAAAGCTTTGTATGGTTTAAAGCAAGCACCTAGAGCTTGGTATGAAAGGTTTAGTGCATTCTTATTAAAACATGGTTTCACCAAAGGAAAAGTAGATAGCACATTATTTATTAAGATAAAAGTCAAAAATATATTACTTGTTCAAATTTATATTGATGATATAATATTTGGTTCTATTGATGAATCTCTTTGCAAGTATTTTGAAAAGCTCATGCAGGGAGAATTTGAAATGAGCATGATGGGGGAACTCAACTATTTCCTCGGATTGCAAATCAAGCAAGGAAAAGAAGGCTCACACGTTTGTCAAGCTAAGTACACCAAAGAACTACTAAAGAAATTTGGTTTTGAAAACGCCAAGCCACTGTCAACACCAATGAGCACATCTACAAGGCTAGACATTGACAAGGATGGTAAGAAAGTAGACCAAAAGCTCTACAGAGATATGATAGGTTCTTTACTCTATTTAACTACCAGTAGACCTGATATATTATTTAGTGTATACATGTGTGCTAGGTATCAGGCAGATCCTAACAAATCTCATTTAATTAGTGTCAAAGGATTTTTAGATATTTAGCTAGAACTCATGATCTAGGGTTGTGGTATCTAAAATCATGTGAAATAAATTTGGTAGGATATTTTGATGTTGACTACGCTGGATGCAAAATAGATAAAAAAAGCACCAGTGGATGTTGTCAATTTCTTGTAGGATGTCTAATTTCATGGTCCTCAAAGAAGCAAAATTTAGTAGCACTGTCAACAGCTGAAGCTGAGTACGTGGCTGCTGGAAGCTGTTGTGCACAACTCCTATGGATTAAGCAGCAACTTGAGGATTATGGACTGCACATCAAGACAATTCCTTTACTGTGCGACAACACCAGTGCAATAAATCTCACCAAAAATCCAGTTCAGCACTCAAGGACAAAGCATATAGAGGTCAGATATCATTTCATTCGAGATCATGTAGCTAATGGGAATATAAATATTTCTTTTATAGATACTCAAAATCAGTTAGCAGATATCTTCACAAAGGCCTTACTTGAAGAGAGATTTACGTCTCTTAGAAGGAAACTAGGCATGTGTAAATTGTGATGGATTTATCTGTATACAACTGAAATAACAATAATTTCAGAATAACAATTATTCTCTCCCCTGAAATTAAGCAAATTCTTTAAAAAGTCGTTTGCTTCATACATATCTTTGACGGTTCGCTAATTTAAAAAGTATTCATCTCGAACCTATCTCCATTTGTCGTTTTCTGCATTTATGGCGCCGTCCCTTCAAAAGACACTTTATATTTATCTCTTAAATCCCACAAATATGTGTCATAACGATTCATCTCCCTCTCTCATCTCTTTCGACTTGCCTGAGACGATAAACCCTATCGACTCCTGCATCGACTCTGCGAGATTTCAAAGCATCCATCCCTTCCCGTGAAAAATTTCTTGAGGCCTTTTGCTCCAATCCTCTTCACGATCATCCATAACCTTCTCCTGTTCAAATCCATGGTTGTTTCTGAAGTTTCCAGCACCGTTGGGGGCTATGGCGTTGCATTCCACAGCAGAGTAGCAAGAAAGGTTCACCTCCATGAAGACAAAGCTGTGCGGCAACAAGGCAGTAGATGTAGCTGATCTAGAGAAGAATGACATGCATAGCATAGTGGCAGCGATGCAAAGAATGAAGTGGTCGCAGATGCAACCTTTTCAGAGGCAAGTTATCTGGACTCGGTGAAAGCCTTTTTTGTTTATTTGAAGTCAGAGGCAAATGGGTCCTTGACATCCATGGTCAAAGGAACCCAGATTAGTATCATCTATGCATTGTTGTAGTCTCTTTTTGGAGTGTCTACCATCGGTCACAACGGGGTAAACACTGTTGACATTCAAGCTAAGGGATTGTGAATAGTTGGTCCTGAGTTAAAGCTGAAGGATGGAAAGATTGATATCAACCAGTTGAACGCTTTCAACAGGATCTTGCATTTCATTATTTGTCAAATTCTGGTGCCCAGGAGTGCCACCTTCTCCACCTGCACCAAGGCGGACTCCGATATGATGTTCTGGGCCATCCAGAACCAATGTATTAACATGGCAGAAGTTATTATGGAACAGATGAAAATTGCTACGGCAATGATCTGGGACAGGAAAAGCAAGTTGAATGTGTCCCTTCCTTATGTCCATTTGTTAACCAATATTTTTCAGCACCACAGCATCAATTTAAATGGTGAAGTCTCAGAGAAGATGGGCCAAGCTATTCGGTCCAGGAATCTTAAGTAGAGTGGATTTTCTCTTATTGCTGGAGTTTGGACTAAAACTTCAGCAGCAGAGGGCGAGGCCATTATTGCAGAGGCTCAAGAAGTCCAAGAAGAGGCAGCTTAGGTAGAAGCAGCAGCAGCGGGTCCAACTGTTCAGCAAGAGGAAGTCAGGGCAGAAATACCAGTAGTCCAAGAGGAGCAAGCAGCAGCAGCAGCAGCAGAGATCAGTGTTGAAGATCAGGCAGCCAATGGAAGCAGAATTGAGGACATTCCTCTAGAGCATATTGAGCCCATTGGGTAGATTGAAGAGGTTGTCACCCTCACCTCAATGGTAGTATCAATCCTTCGAGGTGTGCTGGACTCTATCACCAGAACTCAAGGGGAGCCTGAAGTGGTTTATGATCAAGTTGCAGATGTTGTGGCACCAGGCCACAGTGAAGATGTTGTAATGAAAGATGCTCCCACTCAGGGGGAGCAAGAAGTGTTGGCTAAAGATGTGGCAGCAGGCCACAATGAGGATGTATTGATGAAGGATGCTCCTGCTGAGGGGGAGCATGTTGCTGAGAAGGAAGCCGAAATTCTGGGGGAGCCAGTGGCTAACCCTCATGTTGATCAGTTTAGCGAAGGTGTTTTGACAAGCCCTTCAGATTTAGATGAAGAAGAGATCAATGTTGATAGTGTGGAGCCCATTGCTAGGGCAAGTGAAAAAGGAAAAGAAGTAGCTCCTGAGATCCCTCTCCTCACTAGGAAGCCACATCGGAGGCTGAGGAAGAAGAAATTGAAGGTCAATATGAAGCCCATCATTGACAAACTGGATGAACAAGGTAAAATTCTTTGCTCTGTGCAATCTGATATTGCCTCCATATTCATAAGCCAGAGCACTGCCGCTAAGGAAATGGGCATGGTCAAAAATGTCGTCAGATGGGTGAGAAGTGAGCTGAGTAGCATAAAGGATTCAATAGCTACTCTCTCATATATGTTGAGGGTGCAATCCCCTTCTGCCCCTCCTGCTCCTTCTCCTGCACCTCCTGCCAGCAGCTCAGGGTCATCAGGGCCAAGGCAATCAGATGAAGGTATCTGGCCATCAGGGCCAGCTGATGCAGAGAAGTCTGGGCAATCAGGGCCAGCAGAAGATGTGTTTGGGCCACCCGGGCCAGTGAATTCAGAGGCTGCACCTTCCAGAGCAGAAGACCAGACTATAGCCCCTGAGCCCCCTATCTCTTCTTCTCTTCCAACTCTAGCACCTCCTTCTCCACCATCATCCTCCACAGCACCTCCAGCACCTACCACCTTCAAACAAACCCTTCCTAGAAACATTTCATCTCCTACACCATTTCCTTCACAATCATCATCATCTCCTGCTTCCTCCACAAATATTCCTCCTCCTCCTCCTTCTTTTGAGGTTCCTGTAGCCTCCTCATCAACTGGAGCCTCATCCTCTGGTCCTTCTTCCTCTGGACTATTTGATATTCCTCCTTCTACATCTCATTCCTTCCTTCATCCTTCTACTTCTCCCTCTTTTATAACTATTATTCCAAAAAGTGCTCAAATTGATGCCCCCTTCCTTAGGGCCATCAAAGATGAATTTGAAGAAGCTATTCTTCGCTCAGTTTTGAAAGTTTGCACTCACATTCATAGGACAGCTCTTCTAGCCCTGTCCCTAAGAAAAGAAGACTTACTTTCACTCATTCCATGTCTTCTGAACCTTGTTTTCCATCCCTTTGGTTTTCTCTTACTGTCAAAAATAAAAACAAGTCCCTCTACCGTGAATTCCTTTAGAAAACCACCTTTGCCACCATTTTGGGACTTCCTCACCTAAATCTAACCGGCCATATAAATGTCATTCTTCCTTTAACTACTCTATCCAAAGCTGAAAAATCTAAAATCTTTTCAATGGCTGAAGCCAAATCCGAAGAACAATGGGCTCGGGGCCACAAGACCCTATACAATAAATTTCTGCTCGCCAGGTCAGCCAAATTCCCTCCCCGGGATCACTCCTTGACACTTTATGAGTGGTTCCAGATTCTTCACAAGGACACCTGGGCTCCCTTTGTTCAAAAGGAGATCAAGTTGATCAGGCATTTTCAGATGTTCAACGACTCTTGCTATCTCAATAATCTGCCTGAAGTTCAGCTTGGCCAATTTCGACAAGCTATCCATAATCTTGGATCTCATGTGGCTGCCACCTCCTCCATTCAAGTGGATTTTGCCACTTTGCAGTTGCCTGATGTAGTATTTCTCCCTCCTCTTCATTCTCTGGTTATGGACTCCGATGTTGGCTCCATCATTTTTGAGCATTTTGCCAGAGTCATGGGGAGAATACATGTGCAGAAGGGCAATCTCGTTGCCTTCCATAGATTTTTGTTCAGAGAATACCATCAGGGCCATATAAATTCAGATGTTCTTGCCCCTCTCTTATCCGAATGTGAGAGGTTGTCTCCAGCAAATTGGGCCAGATTTTACCCTCTATCTGCTCAGCAGCTTGCAGATCTCAATCCCTCTCAAGCCAGAGCTAATCAGCCTCCTGTTTCAGTTGCTGAATTTCTTGACATGAACTCCATTCACCTTGTTCGAGATCCATTTGCTATTTGGGTTGAGAGATACAAGGTCTATGTAGCCATGAGACAGGAATTGACGCACCATCAGATCTTCTACTTAGTATCTCTTGATCAGTTCCTTAGGTATGCTAGTTTTGGCTCCCTCAGCAGTTACAAAATTTCTCTTGGCTCGGATGAGTATGGCAACTTTATAGAAGCTCAGAGGCATCTTCACATCCAGCGGATGGTTCCTGATATGGGCTCTTCATATTCTCTCACTTTTGGAGTTTTTCAAGCCTACTTTGAAGAGCAGGAATGCAAGGCTTGGCCAATCATGACCCGCCATGCCTCTCTTTTGTCTCCTACCTTCTATCTTCCTGTACCCTCCAAGGAGTAATATATACTGCTTTCTTTTGCTCCCATTTATCTTTCTTCTCTTCTTTGTCACTCTCGTATCTTTTTGCTTAATGACAAAAAGGGGGAGAAAAATAACTATTCTGAAATACATCTCTCAAATTCTCAAATTTATTCTGTAAAATTATTTAAGATTTATTTCAGAACCTTTTATGCTTATATCATGTTTTGTCATCACCAAAAAGAGGGAGATTGATGATCAGTTCATCCCCATATAATCTCATGAATTATATATCTATTTTGGTGATTAAAAAAACTTCAATAAAGTGTCATCTAACAAGTTTTCATGAAGCTTAGGCACAGGAGGTAAATCAGGCGAAATCAAGAAAATATGTAAGTATTTCTTACACTGTAGCATTTAAAGTATAGCAGGAAATTTCTCTAAGTACACATCGACTTCCTATGTGTCATAACGATTTCCACTTCTATCGATTTCATTTTCACAAGGATTTAATAAAGTATCATACTGATTTCGGTTTTATAACAATTTCATAAGTGTTGCATCGATTTCGATCTCACAACGATTTGTTAAGTGAGCATTCGATCTCACAACGATTCGCTAAGTGAGCATTCGATCTCACAATGATTCGCCAAGTGAGTATAACGATTTCGATCTCACAACGATTCGATAAGTTACATAACGACTTGGTCTCCGTAGCGATTCGATAAGTTACATAACGACTTGGTCGTCGTAACGATTCGATAAGTTACACAATGACTTGGTTAGTATAACGATTCAATAAAGCAAACAACGATTTGATCACTGCATCGATTCGATAAGTAAAACAATGATTCGATACCTGTAATGATTTGCTTATGTGTGAAACAACGATTTAGTTATAACGACTTGCTTATACTCTCATAACAATTTGTCTCTACAACGATTTGGTTATGATTGTATAACAACTTGTGTTCACATCGATTTGTTTATGGATGAATAATGATTTACATAAACAACGACTTGCTTACACAATGATTTCATAAGTCGTACTCAAAATGATTTCATGGACTACAACGACTTGACATTCAAACATGTCTTAAATATTTTGAAAGTCAAAGTCCTCCCGCGTGTTTCTCTAATATCCATGCATTTAATGTGACTGTAGATTTCTCTGCACGATGCATATCTGGATATCCTCTATTATCATGCTTCTATATGAAACACTTTTTATATAGTAGAATGCCATTTCCTTTTTTGTGAAATGTCTTACTACATAGATTCAAACGTTGACTGACAACAATAGACATCGTAGCTGTCTATGATTTAGCATTTATTGTGTGCAAGTCTCTGACAGCACAACCCCATACAACGTTGGACAAAGTGGAAGCTGAAGGATATCAAGAAGGATCTTCTCCTTGCGTGCATGGAATGTAAAGGACTGTTGACTGCAACATACTTGTTGAAGAATAAGAAGAACCATATAGTCTAATGTTCACTAAAGCCTAGAGACAAAGGTCATTTAAACGGCTAATTCAGCAAGAGAAGATATATATACAAGACTGAAGACTCCTGTAAACACAACTTTTGAAGGATTCAAAATCTCAACGAAAAGTCTAGAAGTGATAGAGTCTTAGCAAAAAGAGCTTCTTGCTTTCCACTCCAACCTTGTAGCTCTTGCTCTCCAGTGCCTCATTGTTGTTAGTTTTGGAGAGCCCTTGTGATCTGAGAGATTTCATTATTGTAGATCTTTCTCTCTCAGTCACAGCCTCAGATCAAGCGTTTACTATAAGCTTGGTCTAGGGGCATTTCGCCTGTTTTCTCACTTTCTTGAGAAGTTCCTCTTCGTGTGTGAAGAGAAGACCTGTTGGAAATAGGTGGAGAGTGTTCCCTTCGTGTTGAAGGAAGACCTGTGAATCAAGGTGTTGTTTTCCTCTTCGGGTTGTGAAGAGAAGGCCAGCTGCGGCTAGATATGTAAGTGTCCTTGAGGGGGACTGTACCCTTGGGTAGTGAAATCCTGAGTTGTTGCTCAGGGACTGGACGTAGGACTCCTTTGGAGAGGAGGTCCGAAGCAGGATAAAATCCTTGTGCTGTGTGATTGCCTTTTTGTGATTGTTATATTTTCTTTATTACTAACACTAACAGCCGAACGTAGTGTTTTGTGTTGAACATTTTTGTTGACAAGTTTAGATAATCGAATTTTTAGAATCCCATTCACCCCCCCTCTGGGCTTGCTAGCTGGGCAACATTAAGAGGAGAAGGAACAGGAGGCTCCGGGGGCACATCAGCAGCTACCATTGGTTCTTCAATCCTGACTTGTGCTGCCTCTGACTCCACTGGCCCTGATGGCCCTGACTCTTCAGCTAAATGCCCTGTCGGCCCAGACTCTTCCATAGATGGCCCTGGAGGCCCTGACTCCTTAACTAATGGCCCTAGTGGCCAATAACTTCATCATCAATTGGCCCTGATGGCCTGGATTCCTCAACAACTAGCCCTGATGGCCCAATTGCAAGTTCTTCTGCTACTGGCTGAGTGGGAGCAGGAGGGGCAGGAGTTGTTAATTGCACCCTCACAAAATCTGAAAGTTCTGTCACTAGCTTTTTCAAGCTCCCCAACTCATCTTTCATTCCTTGGAGCTCAACTTTGACTGCTCCAAACTCCTTAACTCCAGTGCTTTGACTAAGAAATGTGGAAGTGATGTCTGACTGCACTGAGCTCCCCTTGAGCATTTAATCATTCAATAACTGGCTTTAGGTGCACACGAATCTTCTTTTTCTTGGATCTTTGGTGTGCCTTCCTGGTAAGCAATGGAATTTTAGATGCAAGACCTTTCCCTTTCTTTCCGGAGCCACGAGCTGGCTCCACAACAACATCATCATCATCACTATCAGAAATACTCTCCACAAGACCTTCTTGATATTTACCAGTAGGGGCACTAACTGTGGGCTCCCCCAAAATTACATGCTCCCCCTGAGCTGAAGCATCTTCCATCTGAATTTTTTCTGTGTGGCCTAGTGCCACCTCTCCTTGAATACCTTTTGCTTGACTGACTTCTGCAGCAACATCTTCAGCAGGAGCAATATCTTCCATAAGATTTTTCTCTGTGTGGCTTGGTGCCACAACCTCTGAAACAGATGCTCCCTGGTTTTCTTCTACATTAGCATCTTCAACTGGAATATTAGGGATGATTTCTCCATGAGTCTCTTCCTGCTCCTCCTCAATATGAGCAACAGTCTCCAAAGCTTCTTCAATAACAAATGCAATGACTGTTGAAGGGGTTTCAACTCCAGATGATTGCCCAATGGGCTCAATATGCTCAGAAGCTATTTTCTCTATCCTTCTTGCTCTGGCAACAGTTTCTTCAACTCTGACTGTTGCTTCTTCCTCTTGAACTTGTTGAATTTCTGGGGCTGCACCAATTATTGCTTCTCCTTCTGCCACTGAAGTCTTAGTCCAAAGGTTTCCAACAAGAGAGAAACCGCTTTTCTTCAGATTTCTGGACCGAATGGGCTGGCCCATCTTCTCCATCACTTCTCCCTTCAAATGAATGCCATACTCCTTGAAAATCCTTGTCAGCAAATGCGCATATGTAAGTGATACATTCAGCTTGTTCTTCTTACCACATATCATCTCTGCAGCAAGTCTCATTCTTTCAATTATCACTTGAGCCATATTGATGTCCTGATTCTGGATTGCCCAAAACATCATGTCAGAGTCGGCTTTAGGGCAAGTTGAGAATGTGGCACTCCTTAGCACAAGAATCTGACAGACTATGAAGTGAAGGATTCTGTTGAATACGTTTAACTGGTTGATATCTATTTTACCATCTTTCAGCTTGTACTCTGTTCCGATGATGCCTAAACCCTTAGCATGAATATCCACACTGTCTACCCCACTATGACCAACGGTAGACACACCAAACATACTTTCCAGTATATCATAGGTGATATGGATAGGTGTACCTTTAACTGAGGAGATGAGAGACCCATCTTCTTCTATCTTCAGGCAAGTGTAGAACGCCTTGGCTAGGTCTGGATAGCTTGGCTCAGAAACTGTGACCATTTTCGTCCATTTCATCCTTTCTATGGCTTCCACAATACTATGCATCCCATTCTTCTCTAAATCGGCAATATCCACTGCCTTATTACCACACAACTTGATCTTGACTACTGCAAATCTTTCCTGTTGCTCCACTATGAGGAAGGCGACGCTGTATCCACCTACGGTGCCGGAACTCCCAGAAGCAGCCATGGATTTGAACAAGGAGAGTTTCTGGAGGATCGTGGGGAGGAATGGAACAGAAGCCCTCAAAAAATTTTTGCGGGAACAGAGAGAACTTTCAAAATCGCACAGAGAGTATTCTAAATTCGATAGGGTTTTATCGCTCTAGGCAAATCGGAAGAGATATAAGAGAGAGGTGGAATTGATAAGACATGACTTACAGATTTAACGACAGGACATAAAGGTGTTTTTTTTTAAAACGCCAGAACAATAAATGCAGATAACGACAAAAGAGGAGAAGATAACACAAACAATAAAGATTTCATCTCGAAAAGTCATAGTATTTTATGACGCAAGCAATAAAGAATTTGCTTAAGTTTAGTGGGTAGGATATTATTATGAAAATTATTATTTCAGTTACATGCAGTCATATCTTTTACACATTACACATGCCTAGTTCCCTTCTAAGAGACGTAAATCTCTCTTCAGATAAGGCTTTTGTAAAGATATCTGCTAACTGATTTAAAGTATCTATAAAAGAAATATTTATATTTCCATTAGCTACATGATCTCTAATAAAATAATATCTGACCTCTATGTGTTTTGTTCTGAAGTGCTGAACTGGATTTTTGGTGAGATTTATTGCACTTGTGTTGTCGCACAGCAATGGTCTTGATGTGCAATCCATAGTCCTCAAGCTGTTGTTTTATCTATAAGAGTTGAGTGCAACAGCTCCCAACAACTACGTATTTAGCTTCAGCTGTTGATAGTGCCACTGAATTTTGCTTCTTTGAAGACCATGAAATCAAGCATCCTGCAAGAAATTGGCAACTACCACTGGTGCTTTTTCTATCTACCTTGCATCCAGCATAGTCAGCATCAGACTATCCAACTAAACTAATTTCACATGACTTTGGATACCACAACCTAGATCATGAGTTTTAGCTAAATATCTAAAAGTCCTTTTAACAGATATTAAGTGGGATTCCTTAGGATCAGCCTGATATCTTGCACACATGCATACACTAAATAAAATATCAGGTCTACTAGCTATCAAGTAAAGCAACGATCCTATCATGCCTCTATAGAGTTTTTGATCCACTTTCTTACCATCCTTATCACTGTCTAACCTGATGGATGTGTTCATTGGAGTGGACAGTGGTTTACATTGTCGAACCCGAATTTCTTCAATAATTCTTTGGTATATTTTGCTTGACAAATATGTGTACCTTCTTTGCCTTGCTTGATTTGTAGTCCAAGAAAGTAGTTGAGCTCTCCCATCATGCTAATCTCAAATTCTCCCTGCATGAGCTATTCAAAATACTTGCACAAGGATTCATCAGTAGATCCGAATATGATATCATCTACATAAATTTGCACAAGTAATATATTTTTGACTTTTGATTTAATAAACAATGTACTGTCTACTTGTCCTCTGATAAAACTATGGTTTAACAAGAATGCACTATGTCTTTCATACCATGCTCTAGGTGCTTGCTTTAAACCATATAATGCTTTATACAATTTAAAAACATGATTTGGAAAATCTACATCATCAAAACTAGGAGGTTGTAATACATAGACTTCCTCCTTTATATATCCATTCAAAAATGTAGATTTTACATCCATTTGAAAAAGTTTTAAATCCAATGTACATGTATAAGCAAGTAAAATTTGAATAGCCTCTAGTCTAGCTACTAGTGCATAGGTTTCATCGAAATCTATGCCTTCCTCTTGGGAATAGCCTTGAGCAACCAGTCTAGCCTTGTATCTAGTGATAACACCAGCTACATCCATTTTGTTCCTGAACACCCATTTGGTGCCAATCACAGGATGATTTGATGGTCTCAGAACAAGGGACCAAACTTGATTTCTCTTGAACTGATTAAGTTCATCTTGCATGGCTAAAATCCAAGATTCATCAGACAGTGCTTCATTGACTATCTTTGGATCAATTTGAGATACGAATGCTAAGTAATCACAAGGTATAACATTACCTCTTATTCTTACCCCAACTGATGGATCTCCAATGATGTTGTCCCTTGGATGATCCTTCTTGTATCTCCATTCCTTTGGAAGATCATTATGAATTACTTCTTTCTGTTGTAGTTCTTCCAAGGGTGGATCTTCATGATCTTTGATGGATGTTTCCTTCAGTTTCTTGGAGAGATTTTCTGCATTTTCATTATCACTATCGACTTCCTTTGTCAAGGAAGGGTTAGACTCATCAAAAATAACATGAACAGTTTGTTCAATTAGTAAACCTTGTTTATTAAAAACTCTATAGCCCTTGGGTTTGGAAGCATACCCCATAAAGATTCCTTCATCAGATTTGGAATCCAACTTACCTATGTCTCTCTTACCATTGTTATGAATGAAGCTTGGACATACAAATGCTTTGAAGTGACTGATCTTGGGCTTCCTTTGCTTGTATAGTTCATATGCGGTCTTCTTCAGGATTGGCCTGATCATAACTCTATTTATAATATAACAAGCTGTGTTCATAGCTTTTGCCCAGAAATATCTTGGAAGGTTGTATTCTGATAGCATAGTTCTGGCCATATCCAACAAGGTTCTATTCTTCCTCTCGGCTACTCCATTTTGCTGAGATGTCCTTGGTGCTGAGAAGTTGTGCTCTATACCTTGATCATCACAAAATTCTGCAAATTTGTCATTTTGGAATTCTCCTCCATGATCTGAGCGAATACTTATTATGTTGAACTTCTAATCCTTTTGAACTACCTTACTGAACTTCACAAAACTTTTGAATGTGTCATCTTTGTGTTCTAGGAAAGATACCCATGTAAATCTTGAATAATCATCAACTATCACAAATAAAAAATTCTTTCCTCCAAGGCTAGTTGTTCTCATTGGTCCAAACAAATCCATGTGTAGCAATTCTAGTGGTTTGGAGGTAGTGACCACTGTCTTTGATTTGAAGGAGGATTTTGCATGCTTCCCTTTTGCACATGGTCCACAGATGCTATCCAATCTTGCATTTATTTTCGACAGTCTTTCCACTAGATCATGTTTGATAAGCTTTCTCATTCCATCAAAGCTGCAGTGACCTAACCTTCTGTGCCATAATTTTACATTTTGATCTTTACTTGCTGTTAGACACATGTCTTGATCCTTCAGTTCTTCTAGATGCAGTACTTACATGTTCTTTTCTCTGCTGGCTTCGAACACAGTTACACCATCCTTCATAATAAGGCACTTAGACTCCTGAAATTTAATTTGGTGACCTTTGTCACACAGTTGGCTAATGCTTATGAGATTGTGCTTGAGTCCTTTGACGTATAGGACATCTTCTATGAGGGTTCTGTCTTGACTTCCAATGGATCCACAACCTATTACTAATCCTTTTCCATTATCGCCATAGGTTACTGTCCCTTCTTCTTCTTTGATGTATGAGAACAATCTTCTGTTGCCAGTCATGTGCCTTGAGCACCCGCTGTCCAGGTACCACTTTGATGCTCTAAGGCTTCCCTGCAATAGATCACTAAGATTTAGGTACCCAAGTTCTTTTGGGTCCTTGCTGGTTAGTTTCCTCACTTTTTCTTTTAGGAATCCACTTTCAGTGTTTAGTTGTACAAGTTATTTTAGTGTGTCCTAATTTATTGCAATGACTACACCATGATATATTATTTATTGTTTTAATTGGCTTGTATTTAATGTTAGATTTATAATCAGTATATTTTGTTCAGCTACAAATTTTTGGCGTTGGATAGATTTTAGGATGAATGATTGTTTCCTCATTGTCTGGTGGAATGTATCCTAAACCATGCTTTTTCTTACCTGATCTTCTTGCTCCTTTTAATATTAGAGATGATTTACCATTTGTGAATTTTCCAATTGTATTAGTTAGATATTCATTGTCTTTTGTTAGTGTGTCAATTTCCTTCTTAAGCTTACTTATAGTTTCCTAATTTTCTAGATTTGTTATCTGTTCATTTTTAACTTTTAGATATTCACATAACAGTTCATTTCTTCTTTTTAATTCAGAGATTTGTTTTTCTAGTTGCTCAGTTTTCGATTTTAAATCTGAGTTGGTGATCTTTAAGCATGCATGATTTTTCTTGGTGGTTTTTAATAGATTACATACATCTTTATACTTACTATACAATTCATTGAATGCATCTTCTAGACTATCTGAATCTGATTCATTGCATGAAGTGAAAGATGAGTCAGAGGTTACCTTGTCTTCAATGCTTGCCATGAAAACCAGATTGGCCTTTTCTTCTTCTTCATCATTGGAGCTTGACTCACTGTCTGAGTCACTCTCATTGTTCCATGCAACTGCCATGGCTTTCTTTTTGTACTTTTTGAACTTCTTTGAGTTGTCCTTCTTCTTGAACTCTGTCTTCTTCAGTTTTGGACACTCAGCCTTAATGTGTCCAGGCTTCTTGCAATCATAGCATATGGGTTCTGATTTCTTAACATCCTTGACTTCGGACTTCTTGAAGTCTTTTCCTTTCTTGAAGTACCTTCTCCCTGACTGATACTTTGTCTTGGCTAGAATACGCTGCAGTCTTCTAGAGAGAAATGAGTCCTCATCTTCACTGCTCGCATTGCTTTTCTCACTATCTGATTCGCCATCAGATATGTTTTCTGTGGCTTTGAGAGCATTGCTGTGCTTCTTCTTGCTGGAGGATTCTCCCAGCCTTTCCATATTTATTTCATGAGCCATTAAAGACCCAATTAGTTTCTCAAGTGACATTCTTCTAAGGTCGTTGGCTTCTTCTATGGTTGTCACTTTTGCAGTCCATGAGGCTGGTAGGGATCTTAATATCTTTTTCACCATGTCTCCTATCTCATACGTTTTTCCAAGCCCCGCCAAACCGTTGGTGATATCTGTGAATCTACTGTACATTTGAGTGATGGACTCTCCTGCTTGCATTTGAAATCTTTCATATTGTGTAACTAGAATGTCTATTCTTGTCTCCTTTACCTTGTCTGTTCCTTTGTATGTGAGCCTAAGATTTTCCCACATTTCCATAGCAGATTTGCAGGCGGAAATTCTGTTGAACTCTTTCTTACTAAGAGCACAACACAGTATACTCTTTGCTTTGCTGTTAAGAGATATTTTCTTCTAGTCTTCATCTGTCCATGTGTCTTTTTCATGGGTTACCAAGAGATCTCCTTCTTCAATGATAGACCATAGTTGGATATCGAGACCTTGAAGGAAGAACTTCATTCGAGTCTTCCAATAGTTGTAGTCTTCACCATCAAATAGAGGATGTCTGTTGACCGACTGTCCTTCAGTATATCTTTGAGCTGCCATTTATCTTTGCTCTTAAGATCGTGAGATCTTCTTCTTGAAGGGACTTGGCTCTGATACCACTTGTTGCCCAGATAGCAAGCCCAGAGGGGGGGGGGGGTGAATGGATTGCTAAAAATTTGTCTTTGAAAAATACCTGTAAATAAAAACACTTGACAACAACCACTACGTTGGACAGTTAGTGCGGAATAAAGAAAGGCAAGCAATACACATAGACACAGGGAATTATCCTTGTTCGGATCTCCTATCCCAAGGAGTCCTACGTCCAGTCCCCAAGTAATCACTTGGGATTTCACTATACAAGGGTACAGTCCCCCTTAAGGACACTTAGACATCCAGCCGCAGCTGTCCATCTCTTCTCAACCAGAAGAGGAAGAACAACACCTGTACCAACAGGTCTTCCTTCTTACCAAAGGGAAACAATCACCTGTTCAACAACAGGTCTTCTCTTCACAATTGAAGAGGAACACACAAAGAATGTGAGTAAAAAGGCGAATGGCCCCTAGACCAAGCTTATAGGAATTTACTTGATCCGAGGCAATGTCTGAGAGACAAAGATTTGCAATAAGAAAATCTCTCAGAACAACAAGAGCTCTTGAAAGACTAGGCAAGTAAAAGCTGAGAGCTAAGAGCTGAAAGTTGGTGACTGAAGTGAATGAGCTCTTCTTTCTGATGCTCGCAAGTTGTTGGAGGATCTGTCTGTCTCTCAGTGTATGTATCTTCATGGAGTCATCAGTCTTCTATTTATCTTCTGCGAATTATTTTGACCGTTGTAGTAGCTATTCAGATGTCCGTTGTCACACAGCTTCATGCACATTAGAGAGATTGGTCCTAGGCATGGAGAGGTGAGCTTGCAGCTATAAGCGCTTGGATTGATCCTTACACCCTCAGGAAAAGATTTTCTAAATCTTTTATCCTTTCAACAAGTTGACAGATCCATCTTTGACGTGCTTTACTACAAAAGCCCTGCATGCAATAAACACGGATACCTAGACAGCCCCTTTTTTTGTCTATGTTGTCAGTCAACCTTGGTAGTCATGCAGTATGAAGATATGCTTAAACAGGAAAGATTATTCTGACATCATACAAATCAAGACTCTATGCAATACATCAAGTAAGCAAGAATATTTCGTGTGGAATGATCAAGATCTTAGTATGCGCAGGAAGGTTTTTAAAGTCCATAGAATCTTAAGCATATGCAAATTTAAATATTCTAAGAAGATAAAGCAAGACTGTTCATGAGATATATAAAGAGCATTCTGTATAGAAATGATATTGATATCAAAATGATGATATATTTATGTGAGAATGTAATCCTTGTTGAAACCAAGTAGATGTGAATATAGTCCATGTGTTAATATAATGAGATCGATGTTCTGTACAAAGTTATTACTTAACAGAAATCGATGAGTAGATGAAATCGTTGTTTCAATAATGAAATCGTTGTGAGACCTAAATCGTTGTTCAAGTGAAGACAAATCATTGTTTGTGATCAAATCGTTGTTTAAATGAAGGCAAATGGTTGTTTTCAATCAATTCATTGTTTTAATACACACGAATCGTTGTTTATGACCAAGTTGTTGTTTAAGTACAAGCAAATCGTTGTTTACGATCAAATCGTTGTTTAAGTACAAGCGAATCGTTGTTTTCGACCAAATCGTTGTTCAAGTACAAGCGAATCGTTGTTTATGACCAAATCGTTGTTTAAGTACAAGCGAATCGTTGTTTTCGACCAAATCGTTGTTTAAGTACAAGCGAATCGTTGTTTCACTTATGAAATCATTGTAGCGATGGAAATCGTTGTTTCACTTATGAAATCGTTGTAGCGATGGACATTTTTGTTTCACTTATGAAATCCTCACAGCAATCAAATCGTTGTTTAAGTGACTTATGAAATCGATAAAGCGACCGAATCGTTATTTCACTTGTGAAACCGATGTTCTATCAAGGAAATCGATGTGTGCTTAGAATGAATACATGCTTTGAACTTCAAGTAATAGTGAGTGAGGATTACTTACAGATTTTGCTTGACTTATTTCTTGTGGATGAACTTCACAAAAGGTTGTTAGAAAGTATTTATTAAGGTTTTGTTAATCACCAAAAATTGCATATAATAAATAAAATTATATGGGGATGGACTGATCATCAAAAACTTCGACTGTGACGAAGTGGGTTTTGTATATGACGAAGCGGACTTCGACTAGAACATTTATACGTTGTCAATTGAAGTAAGACTTCATATAGAACTCACATATGACGAAGTAAAGCTTCGACTGGTGATGAATTCAGCTTTGTATATGACGAAGTGGACTTCGACTGATTCAAAATATGACACATTCAGTTGAAGTTATACTTCGTATAAGACTTCGCATATAACGAATTGAGACTTCGACTGATTTAGAATATAGTGCAGACAGTTGAAGTTATACTTCATATAAGACTTTGCATATGATGAAATGAGACTTCGACTGTGACAAAGTAAACTTTGGATATTTATGAAGAAAAACTTGTATGACGAAGTATCTCCTTTGAGGTTTACTTAGCATATGTAAGTGAAAAAATGTAATGATAGACATGATTTATTTTCATTAAACATTTACTTATTTTGTCATATTCAAAACTAATAATTGTCATGATTTGAACTGTGAGGATATTAAGTATATTTGAGTAGAGGTTCAACAAACTCCCCCTTTATGAAAATAAATGCAATCACACAGAAGTCATAGCCCATAGAAAGCATTCTGCCTGTGCATCATGCTTGGCTTTATAGTATAGGTTAAAGCATTCAATTCAGAGGGGGTTGTGATTTCCACCTAATGTGTCAAACTTGTGGGCAAAGAAGGCTTCAATGTTACCCACAAAGAAAGTGTATTCATTAGAAAATGTAGGATAGCACTTGAATCAATGATATAGGGACACTCGTTCTATCTGAGCCATAATGAGTTGGATAGAATGAGTGAGAGTGGAATATTTTCTGGCTATAACAAGGAGGCATTCAAAGAGTGAGAGAGAGGTGCTATATTTGACAAGATTTTTTTTTGAGTTCTAATGGAAAGAGCAAGAATCTTAGAGCTGTAATAGCTCCAATGAGAGAGGGGTACTTGTCACTCTCAAGAATGTGAGAGGTGGATCGATGAGGATGAGAATGAAATTTTAATAGTCACTCATACTGGGAATAGGAGAGACGTGGTAGTTTGAGATCAAACTGCTGCTTATGAACCTGAGTAGCCTTTCAGAGAATGCTTTTGCCATGTCAATTTGGTCACCTGCGGTGCTGTAAATCTGATTTACAAACCACTCATCCAAACTTAGTGAATGTTTTGCTTCTCTAGCCTTTTTTTCATTGATTCTCAGAAATGATTTGGCAGTCTGGTAGCATCAGGATTTTGGCAAAGCCATTGTGTCTAGGTGAGATTTTCTGTATTCTCAAGGATTTCCTGCAACTCATTGCCATCAAATTGCTTCAAGTCTACTAGTAGAAATAGCCATTCCTCGAAATCCAAGCGACTTGTGATATGACCACATGTGTAGCTTCTTTGAGAATGTCGGCACCTAGGTGATGAAGGAAGTGATAAGATAGTGGGGGGGTACTTGGGTTCACTATCTTCAGGCTGTTTGCTCTTTGACTTCCTTTTCATTGAGGAGGAGGGTTGAGGACTAAATGGAGCTTCAAACAGAATATCTTCAATTTTGATTTTAGTTTGAGGCATACTGGAGGCAGTGGGTCAGGAGGGTGTGGCAATGGTTGTGGATGATGATTGAGGAGGAGATTCTTGTGGTGGCACTGGAGTTGGTTATGAAGTAGGCCTAAGTGCTAGTGGAGCTGGTGGTGGAGAAGTCTCATGAATAGGTTGTGAAGTTGGAGGTGGAGATGGTTCATGAGCTGCTGGTGAAGATGTTTCAGTTGCTAGTAGAGCTCGAGGTGGAGAAGTGTCATGAACTGGTAAGATGTCTCACCATGCTCCCTACTTATTTTGGCCCATTTGATAGTGGATTTCTTTCTAGTGAAAGGTTAGGGCACATGATTGTTGACCCGCAGATGATATGGCAGCAAGCTTTCTAGAGGGGGGGGGGGTGAATAGAATAGCTGTAGAAATACTGAAACTAAAACACAAAAATCACCACTTGAAAACTTCGGTTAGTAAATGTAGTTGTGTGCGGAGATAGAGTAGCAGTGCGGAAGCAAATTTAAACAATCACACAAGAACATAGATATTTTATCCTGGTTTGGTACTTCTCAAGTGGAAGACCTACATCCAGTCCCCAAGCAAATCTTGGGATTTCACTAACCAGGGTACAATGCCCCCAAGGATATACAAACCCCCAGCTCCCCGCTGGTCCTCTTCCTTTCCGAGTAGGAAGAAAACTCACTTTTGTTACAGGTCAAGAAGCCACCCTCTTGGAACAAACCCCAATGCGGTTCTGCTAGACTTAAACCCCCATCTAGGTTCTGCTGACACCAACCCCAGCTAGGTTCTTCCCTTAACCCAAGGGGAACACTGTGTATAGTCCCACAGCTGGACAGAAACCACCAGCACCCCGCTGGCCTTCTCTTCACACAGGAAGAGGAACACTATATACAGTCCTATAGCTGTACTAAGTACTTCTTAGAAAAAGAAAGGAACGGACTAAGAGCTATACAAGATGAACATTAAGGAACTTAAACTCTCAGCCACAGACTCTTCCCCAGTTTTACAATGATGCACAGAGAGAGTGAAGAGAGAAAAGAAGTTTGAATGCTTGAAGACTTCAGATGGCTATGTGCACACTTCTTCTTGGGCTCGAGCTCTTTCTCTCTTGCTTTGAGTGTGTATGGCATTGAGGCTTCTCACTAGATGTACACTCTTTCAAAAATTTTCAGGAAGGCTCTTGTCTTGTTCTTCAGCCTTGCTTCATCCTTTTATGGAGCAGCTTGAACAGATCCGTTGAAAATATCTATAAGAACTCTTCTAGCCGTTGCTCATCTTCTTCTTCATCCACTCTTCTTCTTCTTTTGTATAACAGACACTTGGTGTAGAGGGAAGTCTAGATATCTGCAGGCATAGAAGATGGAGTCAGATTAAAAAGGTCTTCTGACAACAGACCCATACCTTGCCATACTTCCATGTTTTTTGCTGACAACTAGATATGTTAGGTACGACCCTTTTGGTATAGTAGGAAGGATGGAGTCCTTATTTTCTGCTGACAACATCTCACCTATCTTGAAGGATAGACAGCAAAAAGATCTTCAGTCAGATAGAGAAATAATAAGATAATATGTGAAGTACATATAAATTTTTTAGTTGCCGCCACAAACATTTTGAAACGTTTGAAATATAGAGGCAATTGATGTGTAAGTATAGAAAGTTCAACTCTTCAGAAGTTAGAGTATATATCAACTTCAACATTCATATCTATGGTTTGATGCTCAATGTTGATGGTGCAAGCAAAGGTAACCTGGGGCCTTGTGGTGGTGGTGGTGGAATTTTTAGACATTCCCATGGAAATGCTTCTTTGGCTTTCTCTCATTACTATGGTGTTGGTTCTTGCATTGCTGCTGAGGTTCATGCTATGCATGATGGTGTGCTTTTGGATGTCGAGAAGGGCCTCATAGTTACTAATATTTGTTCAGATTCTTTGACTCTGGTGATTTCTTTACGTACTAGTGCTATTCCCTCCTGGGACTGTTATAGATGGTGGAGGACTATTCTTGAATTTGTGCATCTTCATGGAGTTCAAGTTACTCATGTCTTTAGGGAAGCTAACCAAGTGGCTGATGCCTTAGCCAACTTTGCTTGTTTTATGCGTTGTAATGAGGTTTTTTCCTCTTCTAGGAAGCTTCCTCGGTCTTGCCTTCCTTCTTTTATTGGGGATCGGATGGGAATTGGTAACTTTAGGCAGACATGATTGTTCTTGTTCCACCAGGGGTATGCCCCATTGTCTCTGTAATCTTTCTATTGAGATATAAAATTGTGTTTAGCAGGTTGATCGCCTGGGTGAGTGGTTTTACTTCACCCTGCTAGGGTGGAGTACACTCGACTGGAAGCTGACCCCGCTGCGCTTTCTTTGGCAAAAAAAAAAAAAAAAAAAAATTCAACTCTTCAGAAGTCGAAGTTGGAGTATGTATCACACTTCAACTTTCCATGAGTCGGAGTTGGTCAACTTCAACTCTTCAGAAGTCGAAGTTGGAACACTTCGACTTTCCAAGAGTCGGAGTTGGACCACTTCGACTTTCCAAGAGTCGGAGTTGGACCACTTTGACTTTTCAAGAGTCAGAGTTGGACTTTGTTTGTTCAACAGTCGATATCATGCTTCAACTTTTCAGAAGTCAGAGTTGGTATGATATATATAAACATACTAGTTGTGGGCTTAGAAAAATTTTGAGCAAACAGAAGAACATATGTGCTATCCAAATATAGTGTTTATAAAATACATTCTTCTGTGATACTATTACAGTGCATTTGAAGGTTATATATGCAAATGGTTATGCACACATTAATTAAGCAATTGTATTAACCAAAACATGAGATATGACAAAGTTAAACTTTATTGTGATAATGCAAGAATATATTGTATTCATGGAAGAAACATGATATGAAATATATTGATGATATTATTAAGTTAAACATAGGTTTTATTATCACCAAATTAAAGGATAAAATATAGGAGTGGTTCAACAAGGATGTGAAGCTGGAATAGAGGGGGACAGGGCTTCTTTTACCAAACTAGTGAGTTCCTTCAAGTCCTCGCGTAAAGATCCCATTTTCTGGTAGATCTCTGTCCTTATAGTCTCCATTTCAATTCCAATTCTTATCACTTTAGTTTTTATATCTGCAATGTCCTTCTTCTAATGCTCCTACTTGTCTGACTGATCAGACCTCAATTCTTCTTATGTTGCCAAAACTTTGTCTGACTCATCAAACCTCAATTCTTCACCATAGGTCTTCCCCTGAGGTATGGAAGGTCTTTAGGTTGTGGTGGTTGAGTTGCTTCAGGTTCTTCTTGAGTGGGAGGATGTGTAGATTCAGGAGGTGTTGCTAAGGGCATCTGCTCTTGATGGCTGCTAGGTTCCCCCTATGGTGTGGAATCCATAGCTAAGTCAGAAAAAGACTTTTGAAATCAGCTGAGATATTCTTTGAAAGGTTGAGGGAATGCCTTTTGTAGTAGTGTACTGAGCAGCTATTTTTACGGATGGTTGTTTAGTGTTCACTTCAGCTGGAGGTTCTACTAGTGCCTCAGGATGCACTTCAGCTGAGGCTTCAACATGTTGTTCAATTTGAGCTTTAATTGGGTCTTCGACTAGAGATTCCACTTCATTTGGCTGTTGACCACAAAGATTTGATGTAAGCATTGTGGAATGCTTTCCTTGGTGTAGTGCCCATTTACCAACTTGAATTGACTTCTACGTAGGTTCGAGATCCCTATGTGATCAATCTAAGGGACAGATGCCTCAGTGTCCATGTCAATCATGAAATGCCTGAATATTATGGTAAGCGTAGGGCCATAGGGTAAGGATGTAGCTAATTGTGCTATGGATTTCATCTTTTCAATAATAAAGGAGGCAAAATTTATCTGATGACCTTATATTGCCCAAAATAACAGACTCCTATCTTGCTGAGTTGATTATAACATGATTTTCTTGCATAGGGAGTAGGATGTGGCTAATCATGAGGTGAATCAGGCGTTTTGCAGTCGTACGCTGATTTACATCGATTGTGCCTTTTTTCAACTGGCACAGAGGACCTACAATCCCCAATTTCTGATGTCCCTCTGGGACAATCTCATAAATGGTGTGACCAGAGATGAAAATTCCAAAGAGTTCCTCTAATAGAGACAGAGTGATTGTGACTCTAGTGCCCTTGACTTTTCCAATAATATTAAGTGGGTTTTCAAAATCTACCTTCAATGTTGTGTAAAAGACATTTACAACATTTGGGTAGAGGGGCTGTTAATTTGAGCAGAGAGCAACCCATTTCATCTGAGTTGCCATATCTTCCACCTCTTACAAATGATGCTACCTCAGTTCTTCAAACATAACATAATTGCATCTGTTGTAGTTGACAGGAGTTTCTTTGAATATTTTGAACTGCCGGTGAGAGAAGAACTTAGGGTTTGACTAGACACCCAAACTTGCCATTGCTGAGTTCAAAGGAGAGAAGGAATAGTAACAATTTTGAGAGAAATTTTGAGGAGTATGTGAGGATTATTGCTAAATAAAGAAAGTCCTACTAGAGATGCTGGAATGTCTGTGTCAGAAATGCGAAGCAGAGGGACAAGAGGCGAGCTCCGGAAGAAGGATATAACTGCTTTGAGAGAGAAGTGGTAGGGTCTTAGACATTTCAGAGGTTTATAAAGGGTAAAGTAAGATTTAAAAAATATTTTATTTTCCAAAAAGTAGACTTTGACTGACAAACACGAAGCTTATCAGATGACTTTGATTGAGATGACGAAGCTTCAATTGTGACTGATACAAGGAAATAATGAAGCTGTTAACTTTGAATTGAGTAAGTGCTTCGACTGTTATGATGAAAACCATGAATGATGAATTTATTGACTTTGACTGAAATAAAGAATGATATCGTACGATGAGGCTATCAACTTCGACAAAAGGACAAATAAGTACTTCGACTGGAAGTGTGTAGGTACTTCGACTAAAATGGAAATTGACTTCAGTTGTTCGAGAGAGAGCTTCAGCAGTTGTGAGAGGAGTATTTAATGTTGTGCTTTTAATTAAAAATTACAAATACCAATATATCTCCGAATATTGAAAATCTTTCTTCAGTTAAAGGTTTAGTAAAAATATCTACTATTTGGTGTAAAGTATCAACAAAATTAATAACAATGTTACCGAAACTTACATGATCTTTGATGAGTGATGTCTAACCTCAATGTGTTTGGTGCGTGAATGCTGGATAGGATTCTTTGTCAAGTTGATGGTGCTTGTGTTGTCACACATCAATGGGATGTTTTTGAGTTGATATCCGTAATATTCTAGTTAATGTTGTATCTATAGAAGTTGTGCACAACAACTTCCTACTGCCATGTATTCAACTTCTACTGTAGATAAGGCTACTGAGTTTTACTTTCTGGAAGACCATGAAATTAGACATCCTGCAAGAAATTGACTTGTCATACTGATGCTTTTTCTATCCAGCTTGCAACCAGTGTAATCAGCATCACTATAACCAACTAGATTAAGATCAGAATGTTTAGGAAACCAGAGACCTAAGCCATATGTACTAGATAAATATATTAAAATATATTTTACTGCATTTAAAAGAGATTCTTTAAGATTTGCTTGAAATCTAGCACATGGGCATACACTAAAAATAATATCTAGTCTACTTGCAGTAAGATATAGTAATGAACCAATCATACCTTTGAAGGTCTTTTGATCAACAGGTTGACCAAGTGGATCACTATCTATCTTAATTGATGAGCTCATGGGTGTGCTTAGTGACTTACATTTATCAAAACCAAGTTTTTTGAGTAATGTTTTTGTATATTTGGCTTGACAAATATGAGTGCCATCCTTGGTTTGATTTACTTGAAGTCCAAAGAAGTAGGTGAGTTCACCCATCATACTCATTTTGAATTCACTTTGCATTAGAGTTTCAAAATCTTTGCAAAGGATTTCATTGGTAGCACCAAATATTATATCATCAACATATATTTGAATGATAATTATATCATTGTTGACAGATTTAGCAAATAATGTATTATCTATTTTGTCTCTTATAAAATCATGTGATAGAAGATAAGCACTCAATCTCTCATACCAAGCTCGTGGGGCTTGTTTTAGACTATATAGTGCTCTATTTAATTTAAAAAGATGATGAGGATATTCTGTATTTTCAAAAGTAGGAGGTTGATTTACATAAACATCTTCCTTGATAACACAATTTAAAAATACACTTTTGACATCCATTTGAAAAAGCTTGATATTACGAGATGCAGTAAAGGCAAGTAGTATTCTAATAGTCTTAAGTCTAGCCCAAGGTGCATAAGTCTCGTCATAGTCAATCCCTTCCTCTTGGGAATAACATTGAGCCACAAGCCAGACTTTATTCCTTACAATATTTCCAGACTCATCTAGTTTATTTTTGAATACACATTTGGTACCAATAACTGGATGATCATGAGGTTTAGAAACCAAAGTCTAGATTTGGTTGTGAACGAATTGGTTTTGTTCTTCCTGTATGGCCATAATCCAAGACTCATCACTGAGAGCTTCATTGACTGACTTTGGCTCTACTTGAACAAGTGCACTATAATCACAGGGATTTAACATACCTCTTATCCTCACCTTGTCTTCTGAATTTCCTAAGATATTGTCTTGAGGATCATCTTTGAGAAATCTCCAATTTTTGTGTAAGTCATCAGGAGTTTTCCCCTTTCGTTGTTGATCTTCTAGTTGTGGTGCTTGTTCTTCTTCCAAGGATACTCCTTCGATTTCTTTGCTTATAATTTCTACATCACTATCACATTCTTTTTTCTTTCTTGTTAGAGGGGTTAGTTTCATCAAAGACTATATGGAATGTTTGTTCTATGTTAAGAGTTTATCTATTTGTAGACATGCCATTTTTACAATGTATTGAGTAAATTTCATGTTATACCACAATGCCTCATAGTGGCTCTCTTCAATTAACCTCTTGAGTGATTTTCCTATTTGTTTAGAATTTTCTAGGGTTTTAGGAATTTTTCTAAGGGATCCGAAGGGGTCTGTTGAACACAAGTAATTCGAATCTGACACAGTGGATGCCTTTTAGGATGTTTGATCCGCGGCGGGTAAAAACGACGCGTATCACACTTCCTTTTCTGGCGCTTACCACGTTTAGAATCACGTCCACAAGAGTCGACGCGTTTAAGAGTTTCCATTTTAGAATTATGGAAAATTCTAAAATTTTTTTTGGAAAGATTTTCTTGCTAATTAGAATCGCGTCCACATGGTCCGTCGCGTTTCTTACCTTCCATCATATGAAGATCGATTCTCTCTAGAAGATCGATTCTGTTCAAATACGCTGCCACTCAGGTCGTCGCGATTCATTATTTCCATTTATGAATATTTGGAAATAATCATTTGAAATCGGAAGTGTTTGAAACGCGGCGGTCAATGCCGATGCGATTTTGGAACCTACTATAATCGATTTTGGAAAGGCTTAATCAGAGCAAGTCGATCTTGGTAATTGTGGTGCTTTTATCGGACGCGATTCATTGATAGAGGCATCGACTGTGTCCAACGCGATTTCTGGATTTCTCCTCTATAAAAAGACCCCCAAGGCCCTTGTTTTGAGAACAACCGAACACTACAGCGAAGCCCTGCCGCATTGAGGACTTAGCTTCGAGCTAAAGGAGAACCCCATTTCCAAGCTACTTCAAGTGTTCGCACCTCCAATCTTGGTTCCTCTTCGTGCCATCCCAACGGAGCAAGGTGGGGGCTTCTTCCATTTCGTCCAAGCACAATAGCGGGCTCACATCGCCATCTTCTCTCCCCCTTTCATTTTTTTTTATTTCACTACTTAGTTTTTCATCATTTCACATTCATACACACACGAGCATCATCTTCTCCACACCTACATTTTAGGGGTTTAACACCACTCCCATGAGGTGTGTTAACGCCCATGCTGTCACTTTTTCATTGCTTTCATCTGATTTGGTCCTACACTTCATAGCCTAATCATTCTTTCACTTGTTTCTTGTTGTCTTTCATTTTGCAAGGTAACCGATGAGCTAAAGTTTTCTTCGCCGGCCAGCCGGTGGAAGGAGTAGAAGTCAACCCGCAACCATGACTCCCGCGATCTTTGGGTGAAGGTAAGTACGTTTGTGTCTTCTTCACCCATCTCCTTCGGTACGCTCGTGTACCTGACGATCACATTCCTCCTCGTGCACACTCGCATTCCCTTGTCCTTTCCCCACGCATATTTCTTTTCTTTCATTTTAAAAATCTATTTTTTTTTTATTACACTTTGTGGGAGTGTTTGAAAAAGCATGTTCACAAATTGGCGATCACGGTGGGACATCTTTTTCTTTAGTTTCGGTTACCTCTCTTTTGGCACCCACATGTGCCCCTCCTTCGACACCCACGTGTGTCCCTCCTTTCGTACCCTATGCGGTACAACCCCCCTCCTTTCGTACCCCACGCGGTACTCCTTGAGATTCTCAACATTATCGTCAAGTTGTGTTTGTGTTACTTTTCTCTATATTCTCATAAAGTTTAATTTTAAAAAAAATCATCATCTTGCTCCCCTCCCTATTCACTTACCTTCACCTGAAGAGAACATCTTGTTTTGACTCTTATTTTCATCATTTGAATTGGTTGAAAGAGCATGCTTGTTTGATTTACTGCTTTCATAACTGTCGGGTGCCTTTTGATTCGCGACGTGTTCAGACGTCACGATTTGTGTTGTTGTGCGGCGGTTTAACCCGTCGCGATTCTGTGATAGACACCGAAGGGAGTCGTCACGGCTCTTATAGCTTCAAGGAGCTATTAGATCCGCGACTGACAGAACAGACGTGATTTGAATTGAAGCACAATGACTGAACTCGTCGCGATTCAGTCTGTCACAGTGAGTAGAGGTTTCTGTCACCTTGCATTATTTGCAATGTTTGCAGGGCATACTTCGGATGAGGGACCTCCTTCCCTCCTTACACTAGGATCCAAACACCTCTCTCGGTGAGGGCTATCTCTCCATTGGGCATTCCGTCTCATTGGACAAGAGAATCCTTACCGGGACCTCCGTAAGTCTCCATACCCCGTGGATTCCCTCACGGCAGACCGAGCAGGTTGTACCACCCCGGAAACCCGTGTTAGACTGCCCATTCGTGTGAGGGATTGTGCTTAGTGAGCCCGAAGTTCTCATCTCGCCCATTTAGGCCCATACCTACTTTGGAGTGACACATTTCAAATAAAATCCACTTTGAACTATATTGGAACAATCAACTGGATGTAAGCATCCCTAAGTGTTTGATTAAAAGCCATTAACATCTTCTCTCAAACTTGTTTGAGTAGTTGTTTGTTAGTTGTTTACTAATCAACTTGTGTGTGTAAGTTTATGTTGCTTCGTTCAGGCAAATCTCTCGGAATGGCCGAGTACGAAGGTATGGGTTATCAAGAGGATGCGTATGATGAAATATATGATTCGATTGCACCACTTGCACAAATTCATAATGAACCCCATGATGGTCCATCCACTTCGCATGTCAATGCGGTGGATTCACAATCTCCTCACCTTTCTCCGAGGCATGCTACTGGAAATGCCTCCACTTCAATTGATTTGTCCCAGCTTGTGGACCTTCTCTAGAACCTCCAACTTTCTCAACTCTAAGAGGTTCAGGCCGCTTTAAAGGGGAAATCCATCCCCAAACCCATCCAAGCTCTCCACCCAAACACGGGTGCTTTCTACACTGAACCCGCTCGCGACCCGACGGTCCGAGCCTCTCCTGCCCCCTCGCGGGCTAATTCCATTAACCATTCTCACCCCCAACGTCCTATTGGGAGGCCCACTCTTATTCGGCCAAGCCCCCCCGGCAAGGCCCATCTACCCCCCTCGAGCTTCTGCCCATACTTTTGCACCTGCTGGCACCCCTCCTTTTCACCACTCCACTCAGGTGAGTATACCCCACCACCATTCTTTCGGGGTGCCTCCCAAAACTTCCTCTGATCAACTCACCCAAGCACTTCTTGCAAAGGTGAGTCGTTTAGAATAGGATCTGAAAAGGGTGTCCGCACCCAAAGACTCTTTTGAGTTGGCTCTCCCTTCTATGCCAGTTTTCCACCTCCCCCCTTCTAGACTGCCAGTCTACCGCCGCTACAACGGCACCGGCAATCCATTCGTACACATCAAAGAATTCATGTACGAATCTTCCTTTTGGCAGAACGATAATCGTGCCCTCACCTTTCTGTTCCGCCGATCTTTGGATGGGCCCGCCCTCGAGTGGTTTTACTCGCTGTAGCCTGCAGACGTCGAGGACTTTGAGGTAGTACAGAGAAAATTTCTACAGCGGTACAGGGATCGGGTTGGTCCTGCATTGTCCATTACAGACTTGATGGCCGGGAAAATGAAGGCTGATGAGGACTGTTTACAATATGCTGATAGATGGAGGGCATTGGCCGAAAGGTTGAGAGATCCGTTGTTCGAGCCAAAGCAAGTCAAGATGATCACTGCGAATGCCACGCCATAGTTTCGGCATATCCTGGCCATGAATAAGCTGAAAACCATGGAGGAACTATATGAGAGAGCCCGCTACATCCAGACCCAACTAAAGGACTCCCCTATTATGGCTGTGTTTGAGCCCAAGGCTCGGACATTCAAGAAGAACAATGGTGCTTCCCCTACTGGCGGTCCCACGACTGAGGGGGTCATGTAGAATGAGCAGGTGAGTGCTATGGGCAACCCCAGTCCCTCCACCTACCACCCCAACACCAACTCCAAGCCTTAACAACCCCAACAACGACAATAATCCCAATTCAGGCCAAACAATCCTACAACATTTAGGGCACCACTCCAATAGCCTCAACAACCTCAGCAACCTCAGCAGCCCCAATATCAACAACCCCCTCCCAACCAATACCATCAAGCTCCTCCACCACCTGCTCAGTACTGCCAGCAGGCACCGCAGCCTCAGTATCGCCAGCCTGCACCTCCCCAATACCAGCAACAACAACCTCCTCCTCCTCCTCCTCCACAATACAACCAAGTCCCCCCTCCAGGCATCTATGAACCTCAATAGCCTAGGCGCCCCCCTGGCCCGAGAAGAGCCCATTACCCTCCTTTGCCGGAGACTCTCCCCAATATCTTTAATGCTCTAATGGCCGCCAATGCGCTCACCTTGCCAAGGGAAAGGCTACAATGGCCTCTCAATGTTGATACTTTGTGCTATTGTGCATTCCACTATGGATCGGGCCACACCTTGGAGGCATGTTTTCATTTCAAGGACTACATCTATGATCTGAATGATAATGGAGGTATAGATTGGGAGGAGATGAGGAAGTATATCTCCGAGATGAAGGCGAGGAGGTAGCCCAGGTAGGATCGGCAACAACAACAGCAGCAGCCCCAGGCACCCCAGCAGCAGCCCAATATGGGCATTGTTTAGAACCCACTCCCGGAGCACCAGGCTCCGAATCAACAAGTGAACTCCCTCAGGGCATCTCCCCACACTGAGAACACACCCGACAGGTCGATGGAAGTATCCTCCAGCTCTACCTCTACCCCCCAATCCTCCTTTACTCTACCCCCTTTCATCTGTACACCCACTCCCTCTAACCCACTACCCTCTTTTCTACGCATCCCTACAACCGCCACACATCGTCCATCACCCTCTATCCAGCCAGCCAACCCTCCACTTATCTGCCAACCCCCTGTAACCGCCACAATAGTACCACCTCCTAACCCACAAGCCCCCTTTCTATGCAACCCCTCCACCATACTGCCACAACCCAACCGCCCACTCATACGCTAGCCTCCTACCACCACCACCGCACAACCACCATCATCTAATCCACCTCTCCTCCGCACCCCACCAACCGCACTCATCCTTACCCCTAACCCCCAAGCTCATTTTCTATGGACCCCCATTCCACCCCCGAGTGCGGCAGGTATCCAACTACTGCACCAAATGTTCACCCCTCAACACTCTACCTCCCATCCATCTTCCATTCCGTTGGCCGCAGCACCTGTAGCGGGAGATAGCTCCGAGGAAACGATGGTGCTCCGGAGTGGGCGCATATTTAATCGGATATTCCCCCAACAGCAAGACCGGGAACCCCTACCCCAAGAAGAAGAAGCCCTGGTTGAGGAGTCCATCCCAAGGACTCAATATGACTTGCTTAAGCATCAAGACAAGATGCCGGCCAGAATTTCTATCCTTGAGTTGATCAAGAGGTCGCCGGTGCATCAAGAAGCTCTTATGCAGTACTTGCAGAAGGTAATGGTGAATGAAGACATCCCTGTGCATCAGATCAGTGCAGTGTTGACTCCCACGAGCTCGCATCCGGCCATTGAATTCCATGAGTCTGAGTTGGCATCGATGGAGTCTTAGTGGTATGCCCTATGCTTGACAGTCAAAATCAATGGTATTAGCGTGTCTCAATGCCTGGTGGACACCGAAGCCTCAATCAATGTCGTGTCTTCAGACACGTTAACTTTTTGTAGGGTCACACTACAACCAGTACGACCCTCTGCTATCACTGTCACAGCCTATGATAACACTAGTAGGCCGCCAAAAGGAGTGGTTGCTTTGAAGGTAGGGCTGGGTCCGTCCGTCACTAAGATGGACTTTCATATTTTAGACATGGACCCGAGCTTCTGTATGATACCGAAGCCTCAACCATACATCAGTGCCTCAAGTTTCCATACAAGGGGCGGGTCGTCAAAGTCGCCAGTAAACCAACAGTTCTAGAAGTGGATGCTATGACTGACAATTCAGTCCCTTCCATCTGGCCAAGCAATCAGCCACTTATGTCTGTGCTAGACACATTCAGCATGCATCAGAGCCCAGCCAGTTCATCTGTTAGTGCTGCAAAAGAAGCAAGATCATCACAGAAAAGGGGTGGCACATTATGCTAAGAATGGGGTACCAGCCAGGCAAAGGGCTGGGGGCACATTTGTAGGGGAGGACAGAAGCCGTGAAGGACAACAAGACAAGACCCAGGGCAGGACTGGGATACAAGCCAGGCAGGGCAGACCACCAGCAGGGGCAGCCACTCACATGGACACTATACCAGCACTTTAAGAGGGGGCCGCTGCAGCCAGGGAGTGAGCAAACGTCCACCATCACTGCAGAACTTGTTCATCGTCCACCCTTGGCCACATATAGAGCTGTGGAGAACCTCAGGCCCCCGAAACAAATAAAGAGGGGCGAGTCTGAATCAGAATGGAGCCGGTGGTTTGATATGAGTGACATCGCTGCTTCCTTAGGCCAACTCTTCACACCGGCAGAGACTGAGCAGTTGGCAATGGCTACAAGCAATATGCAGTGCACAGACGAAGCTGTGCCAAGCATCCCTCCCACAGAAGCTCCCACAACAACTAGGCTCGAGGCGGGCCTCTTCTTCTCTCTAGGCATCGCGCCCAACCTCCTCCAAGCCACCGCGTGGCCACTTTTCATCTCTTTAAACATTCCTTGGGCACTGATGCCCCACTTTGCTATTTCCCTCCATTCTCTCGAGCAGACGCTCACCCTCCGACTCCCCCTCTCCCCTAATCTCCCTCCTCTTGAGCATACGCTCATTTCCCAACTATCTAAATTGGCGATCTCACCTCACCCTTTTTCACTCTGCATGTTAAGTAAAAACAAAAAAAAATAAAAATAACATCAAAAATTCCCCAAAAAAATGCCAAATTTTCAATGGTTGATTCCATTGTCTCCATCGAGGAGACTTCTTACCTTTCCTGAGTGCGCCCCACTTACGAGCCACTCCTCCCCGGTCCTATGACCGATCTCCTTTTTCCCTCCACCCAGGGATCTCCTTCCCCCTCCACGCAGGGGACCTTTATTGCTTTCCCTCCTTCCCCTCCTCCCCCCACGCAGGGAAGTTCTTTTATTGCTTTAGACCCTTCTCCATCTTCCCCCACGTGGGAACCTTCTTTTACCGCTTTTCCTTCTCCTCCAACCCCTGCTGTAGATTCCGGTAGTTGTAGCGAGAGTCTAGGCCAGAGTAGCAATAAGCTAGGGGTAGTTTCCAAGAAAAAGTCCAAGGATAGGAGGGTTCCACACCGTTTCCTCACTGATCTAGCCCATAGATGCAAGGCATGTCTAGCAATTTCAGAATTTGTAGAAGAGCCTTTGCAGTTGCCAGATATAGAATATGAGCAGTCGTTGTGCTTAGTTGATGATGGGTTCGGAGTCTATGAGATGGATGATGACGACCCGATTGAGTAAGGTGATGAAGAGTTCGAGGATGAGGTTGACATGTTCACAAGTGGAGTTAAAAGATTCGATGAACCGTCAGCTGCTGTAGAAGAAACCACCAAGGAAATCAACTTGGGAACTGAGGAAAACCCTAGGACTGTCCTCATAAGTAGTAACTTATCACTAGCTGAAGAGGAGGCAATTATTAAGGTTCTTAGGGAGTATAGGGACACGTTCACATGGAGCTACGAGGATATGCCAGGCTTAGACATTGCGCTTGTTGAACATTGCCTTACACTTAAGCCGGGGTTCATTGCCATTAAGCAGCGGTTGAGATGTTTCCACCCTTAAATGGCTTTGAAAATGAAAGATGAGGTCGACAAGCTCCAAAAGCCAGATTTATTAGAGTCGTGCTTTATTCAAATTGTGTGGCAAACATTGTCCTGGTCATGAAGAAGGAGGAAAAAGTAAGAATCTGTATCGATTTTCGGGACCTCAACCATGTGTGTCCTAAAGATGATTTTCCATTGCCTCACCTCGATGTGCTCATAGATAACATGGCTGGGTATGAAACACTCTCCTTCATGGATGGCTTCTCAGGGTACAATCAAATCAAGCTAGCTGAGGAAGACCAAGAGAAGACGTCGTTCACTACACCGTGGGGTACTTACTGTTATGTGGTCATGCCATTTGGACTTAAGAATGCTAGAGCTACTTATCAAAGAGCTATGATGGCTATCTTTTATGACATGATTCACATTTACATTGAGGTGTACGTGGATGACCTGGTAGTGAAATCAAGAACGATGGTTGAGCATCCCAGGGTTCTAACAAAGGTCTTGCAAAGATCAAGGGAGTATTAGCTGAAAATGAACCCCAAGAAGTGTGCGTTTGGTGTGTCATCAGGCAAGCTTTTAGGTTTCATTGTGAGCAAGAGGGGTATAGAGATTGATCCTAATAAGGTGAAGGCGATAAGAGAGATGCCCCCTCCCAAGAATTTGAAGGAAGTTCGAGGTTTAATCGGGAGGCTGCAATTTATTTACCGGTTCGTCTCCCAACATTCATAGAGGTGTAGACCCTTCTACGACCTAACCAAGCTAGAAGTCGAATTTCATTGGGACAAGAAGTGTCAGACGGATTTTGATAGACTTAAGGAGTATTTGGCTAATCCCCCTGTCATGAGGTCGCCGACTCCAGGCAAACCACTCATTCTTTATGTATCTGTCCTGGAAGATTCGGTAGGAGCTGTTCTTGCACAAGTGGATGTAGAAGGCAAGGAGAGGCAGCATACTACCTGTCTAAGCTTCTCAACCCCTGCGAGCAAAGCTACACAGCAATGGAGAAGACATGTGCCACTCTCATATGGGTAGTGCAGAAATTGAAGTACTACTTTCTTGCTCATGAAGTTCACCTAATCGCCCGTATGAATCCTATCAAATTTCTTCTTGAAAATTCCGTCCTTACTGATAGGCTATCACGTTGGCAAAGTTTTCTCTCCCAGTTCGATATCATCTACATTAAGCAGAAATCCATCAAAGGCTATGCTATAGCAGAACATCTCGCTCATCACCCTATTCCACAATTTGATCCTGTCTGTTCGGAGTTTTCAGATGAGGAATTAATGTCCCTTAGCCAATCTTATCCTATGTGGACGTTATATTTCGTTGGAGCCTTGAACTCTCATGGAAAGGGTATCGGGATTGCTCTACTATCACCCCAGGGTGTCACCATTCCACAAGCTTATCAGCTGGCATTCCCTGCCACCAACAATATAGCTTAATATGAAGCCTTGCTGGCCGGCCTTGAGCTCGTCTATTTCTACGGTGTCACCCATCTGCGAATTGTAGGTGATAGTCAACTGGTTCTACATCAAGTGCTCACCAAGTATCACACTCGAGATCTAAAGCTCAAGCCATACCAAGAACTCGCCTCAGCTTACGCCAAGCTATTCTCCAAGCTTATTTTTGTCCATATCCCTCATCATCAGAATCTCCTAGCAGATGCCCTTGCCACTATCGTGCAACTCTTCATATGTGCTATCTTGAGAATTTTGACAGCATTCAAATTGCACGCTGCAATACCCCTGTTTTTCAAGACCCCGTCTTTCTATGGATTAAAGAAGAGATGTTGAAGAAGATAGAGAGGAAGGGAAAAACTGAGATCATGCTATTGTAGCTAGAAGAGGAGTTGGAGGATGAGGAGAAACCATGGTACTACGAGATAGCTAAATATTGTAGGAATCAGATGTACCCTGAGGAAGCCACAAGTGATAAAAAGAAGGCAATAATGAGACTATCCCAGAAGTACACCTTGGTTGGAAACACTCTCTATAGAAGGGGACTCACTAGAGTTTTACTCTGATGCCTGGATGATGATGAAGTGCTGAAGGTTGTTGAGGAGGCTCATTCAGGTGTGTGTGGTGGCGATGTGAACAGCCAAATGCTTGCCAAGAAGATCCTTAGGCAAGGTTTTTACTAGCCCACTCTAGAGGAGGACTGTTCCATCTTTTTCCGTCGGTGTGTCAAGTGTCAACTGCACGTCGACAAAATCCATTCTCCATCCTCTACACTCCACCCAATATCCTCCCAATGGCCTTTCGCTATGTGGGCTTTCGATATCATTGGTCCCCTTGGTGATCCAAACTCCCAAAACAAAACAAAGTCATACATCCTCACTGCAATGGAGTACTTCACCAAATGGGCGGAAGCGGAAGCATACGCGGAGGTCAAGGAGACAACCGTGTGCAAATTCATCATGAGGAACATCATCACCAGGTTTGGCATTCCAAGTACCATAATCACCGACAGTGGACCGCAATTCATCTCTCAAGAGCTTCGTGACCTCTGCAACAGGTATAAAATTGCATTGCATCATTCATCTCCATATTATCCACAAGGCAATGGCCAGGTAGAGGCCACAAACAAAACCTTAATCAAAATCATCAAGAAAACTTGGGAGGCTAACAAGTTCTCGGATTGGCCAGAAAAACTTGTAGAAGCTCTATGGGACTACCGCACTTCAATCCGTACTCCCACAGGGCAGACACCGTTCACCCTCACTTATGGAATGGAGGCTGTGGTACTATATGAGATTCTTATCCCCTCACTAAGGGTCCAGCTTGACAAGGACTTGTCAATCAATGAGCGACGTGAATTTCTCCTAGCACAACTGGAACTCTTAGATGAGAAGTGACTAGTCGTTGCAGAGCACACAAGATCATATCAGAATAGGCATACACGTTTCCACCAAAAGAAGGTAATTGAGAGAAAGTTTAAAGTCGGTGAAATGGTAGTCAAAAGAATCTTTGTAGAACCTGGTGGTCCCCGATCCAAACTCCAACCAAACTGAGAAGGGCCGTACATAGTTAAAGAAGCATATCCAAGCAACGCGTACAAGCTAGTGAATGCGGAGGGTGAGGAGCTCTCTCTCCCTTGGAATGGGCTTTACCTGAAGAAATACTACCCCTAGATAGGTGTTTGGAATTACATGGTACACGGACCCTAAATTGAAAAGTTGTCATTTCTAATTCATTTCTTATTCCTGGTGAGTTAACTTGAGGTATCGACATCCACACACTTACATGCCCACCCTTGGAAGCTATAGGCATGAAACTCGAGGAAGATCAATGCCTATCCAAGAGTCTAGGGCATTACCTATTTCTTTCCACTCGGTCCGCCAATATAAAAGGGAACCTCAGGGATCAACCTTTGAATTTGTCCAAAGCTCAAATGGGTGTAGGTCAAGGCCTAATAAGGGGAAAAGAAAGAAAATAATGCAAACCAAAGCAAAAGAGCCAAAACAAGGCAAATCAAATGTAAAAGCACATCAAGAGCGGCAAAGTCCCCACAGAGATCTAAATGGACCTGGTCGTAAGCGTGCCAAAACCCCACAAGCCAAAAGATTGAACCCCATTGAGTGTAGGGTAGAGGAATGAGTGTTTCCCCAGTCACCCAAAATATTGGCAGACTTCCTAAATATCTTCTTCCCTTCTCCCCCATGGGTATGTCCTAGGGTCATGGCAGGGCAACGATCAACTAAAGAGGACGTCGCCGAAAGCCACCTTGGGTGAAGGCACCACTTAAGCACGTCCAACCTCCGCTTGACACACCCACAAATTATTAATGAAATCTTAATGATGGCTGAGTAGTTGAGAGGTCCAAGTACCAAGTTTTTCCAATTAGAGAGGGTTCTCTTCGTTCCGCGCGTCTTTTAAGAAGGGACTATGTCGGGTTGCGGCCCTTATTTCAAAATCACAAAAAAATTGCATATGCTCAAAACAAAAAAAAATTGAATATTTCCAAAGTCCAAAAAAATGCATATTTTTAAAAACACAAAAAATATAATATTTCAAAACCTAAAAAAGAATATTTCAAAACTTAAAAAAATTGAATATTTCCAAAGTCCAAAAAATGCATATTTTTAAAAACACAAAAAATATAATATTCAAAACCTAAAAAAGAATATTTCAAAACTTAAAAAAATTGAAATTTCAAAAAATAAAAACAATAAAAAAATCACATATTTTCAAAATCCAAAAAAAAAAATTAAAAAAAAACCACATTAAAAAAAAAATCAAACTCCATTTCTTTGAATGCATCAAACGCATGCTCATTTTTAATTTTCTGTTAGCATATGCCTGCTTGCGTGGTGCATTTTTAATTATGTCGTTCCTTTGTTTCTGCCTTATTTAATAAAGGCTCAGCCCCTTGACAAGATCATGAAGCCTAGCCTGCCTAATGTGCAGGGGGCTGAGCCAGAATGGACATTTAACTTGTTTGTTTAAGTGTTTTTTAGGCAAGACCAAAAGAGAGAAGGCAAAATGACATGATGTATATATCATGGCCAAAAGGGGGGCCAACCCCAAAAGTACATCATAAAGTACCCCATCGGGTACACATCAACATGGGGGAAAATGAAAGAGTAGATATCATGATGGGTGGCCTAGCTCTCGCCACCACTCTTAGTTGGCCGGTGTTGTCGGCTGCTCTCGGCCTCTCCAGGGTCTGCAGTCGAGCGAGGAGCTGGAGGACTCATGGAGGCGTGGGAGTCGGAAGACCTCTGGGCAGCACATCCCTCCTGGACATTCCTCTGGTACTCAAAGGAAGTGACCAAGAAGCTCGCGGAGTAGGCACTGGCACGCCCCTCCCTCACGGCATGCTCATGACTGTGCCGGTACCGGTCCTCTGCCTCACATAGTAGGTGCTCGGAGATGCCCAAACTCGTGCGGGCGTCCAAGGCCTACTGGGTCATCCACTCCCACTCCTGGTCCCACCGACTGCGCTTCCGCTCCCACCGGTCGCGCTCCTGCTCACGCTCCCTCCGCTCCACGGAGAGCGTCACCCGTAGCTCTGCAGCCTCATGCGGCAGGTCCGTGTCATAGTGATAAGCCTGAGTGCGCAGCTCGGACAACTGCTGCGTCAGCTCAGCCACCTCAGCACTAGCTAGCGCTGCCTGGGTGATGGAGCTCTGAAGCTCGGCAGACTGCACATGAACAAAAGGTAAGTATAAAAGAGTTTATTTCTTCTGCATGTCTAACTCATTTACTTACCCGTGCAAAGAGGTCATGCTCATCTGCCTCCGCCCGAGCCACCGTCGACGCTAGCTGCTCTTGGAGAGAGGCTACCTCCAAGTTTGGCACGCCCCTGCTCGTGGAGGCACCCGCAGCATCGGTGTGCTCCACTGTCATCTGCGCCGCGCGCTGTACACATTGAAGATCAGGTCAGCACATGGTAAGGAATAATAAAGCAAAGGTATGACATGTTAAACTTACTAGAGTCACCAAGGCCTCGCCTGCCTTTGCCAGTTGGACCTCCATGCTCGCCAGCTGGGCATGGAGGGTGTCTATCATGCCATCTCGAGCATCCTGCACATTCACACATTTATTATACTATCATGCATATCATCAATGAACAAGTAAGGTTTAGAGGTGCATACCCGAGCTGTCCTTATGAAATCCCGGTCCCCATAGACCTCCTGGCATCACTGGAGGTAGGCGAAGCTGTCCGCGGCGTCAGACTCCACCGGGTACCCTCCACGCATCCAGTCCACGTACTGGTCGGGGAAGCGTAGGTGCCAATCACCTTCTTCGCTTTTCCCCTCGTCTGCCTCCCAATGCCCCTCGGCTCCACCTCGTCGAACCACACCTGGTGCAGTCCTAGTGTTCGCATGGCGAGCCGTAGACGGAGGGACTCGATCTCCTTCTGGCAATGGACCCACAGGTCCCACCCGAACCGAGGTCGGCCACTCTCCACCGACAGCTGGCCATCATCTGGCATACCCGCTTAGGGCTGCCAGACAACCTGCACACATGCATATGTCAGTCACATGTCATAAATTAAAATGCATGAAAGAGATAGAACATACTAGGAGGGCCGGGAAATCCCGGATGTCTCGACGGAGGGTGTCGATCTAGAGAGAGAAGGACACCACCATCACGACTGGCAGCCACCTCTACGCCAGGGGCGGTGCGTCAGGACGCACCTCATTCGCCCTCCCCACGGGGATATAGTAGTAGCTCCACACCTGCACGCATGAACATTTTGATTAGTTTGACTAACAAATTTAATGCAGAAAATGGAAGGAGTTTAAAAGCAAAAGAAGGTGTACCTGGAGGAAAGGGGCGAATATGCCCACCATGGTCTCGTGGCCCGTGCCGGTGGAGAGGTCGGCGAAGGTGTGGGCAAGGAACGCCGTGCCCCATGCGTACTGCCCCACACTCTCCAGATCCACCAGGATCTCCAAGAAACGATAGTGAATGTCATCTCCCTTCATCGCCAGTAGCATCTTGCCTAAGAAAAGGACCAGGAACCTCCTCAGGTCTCGGTCCACCCTCTCCACATCCTCAGGGTCCTAGCTGTACACTGTTCTGGCCAGCCCCGCCGCTCGCTGCACGAACTCGTGCAGCGACTCCTCTCTTGTCTACCTCAACCCCTGCAGACCTAGACTCTCCAGCAACTCCACCCGGTCGACCATCCTCCGATCACCGAGGTCATCTGCTCCTGCCAGCTCCAGCCCCAGTAGGTCCTGCGTGAACTCGGTGTAGTCCGCGTATGTCACCCCTGTCACTGCCTCCCTGTCTACCCGGAGGCCAGTGATCCTCGCTACATCCTTGAAAGTCGGCACTATGTGCCCCCACGGAAACAAGAACACTCTGGTCACTCTATCCCACCGCTCCCTAATCACCTGTACCAGGGGGCTGTCCACATAAAAGGGCTCGATCTCCAAGATCGGCCCGAACCCCATCCCCCGGACTCTCTCCCTCTGGAAGTCTGGGAGCCCCTGGTACGCCGCTATCACCAGCGGCCACTGTAGTCTTGGCCTCATAACACCCTGCACACCAAAAGAAATACGCACAAGTCAGCATTAATCAGAACATGCTTAAAGAAAAAAAAAATTGTGCAGAAGACATGCCAGATTCCCTCCTCTCGGGTAGCTATTTTGAATTGCGACCAACTTAGTGGTCACGGTTCATCTTGAATCGCGACCGCTGAGATGGTCGCGTTTCATGTTGAAAAGTGACGGGACCAGCCGTCGCGATTCAAGCCTTTGAACCGCGACATCTGGACTCATCGCGATTCACCCCACTGTCTTCTCCGGTCGACGGCCTTCTCCTTCTTCTTCTCCTCTCAAATCAAGAGTTAGGGTTAGGGGTACTTACCAAATAAGCTCGTGGGGGGGCTTCTCATCCCTGTCATCCTCGCCAGAACTATCCCGCCGGTGTGTCCTCCTCCTCCGGTTCTGCCTCCGTCGCACCCTCCTCCATGGCTGCTGGTGTTTCTTGCTCCTCCATCACCATCGCTAGTTCTCCACCGGCTTCTAGCAGCTCCTGCACCATCGAACGCGTTGCCGTGTCCGCTGTCTCCGCCACCTCCTCCATCATCTCTACCGTCGACGATGCCGTTCCTTCCTCCGCCGGGGATTCCTCCCCCCGTCACCGTTTCGAGGCCGAGGCCTTAGTCATTGGGAAGAAAGAGTTGAGAGAGAGTAGAGAAAGGAGAGGTCGAGAGTTGGGAGAAGAGGGAGATCGGAGCTCGAAAGAGTTTGGGAAGAATGGCGAAAAGAGTGGAAGGGAGGCGCCCTCGGGCATTTTGTAGCCTCCAACAGAAGTTTAAATTGTGTCGGATACAGGCGACACGAATTTGAATCGTTCATTTAAAATGCAGCGGAGGCCGTCAACACGATTTAGAAAGCCATCATTGCCTCGGCGCTTTGTTTAAGGCGTGCAATTTTCGAATTTTGAAGTACAATTGAAATGCGTCGAGGTTAGTGGACGCAATTATGGTTAAACGCGGCGGTCTTATTGGACCCGATTTAAGGTATGATGCGTGACGTTTGTGTCCGTCGCGATTAAAAAGGCTCACTCGAGGGCCATTTTTGAGAAGAAAATCAAAACTTTTCGGATGATACAATCACATGAGATGGTGCAATTTGGCCGTCTAAAGGATGCAATATAATTGTTATTGATGAATTAATTTTGGCACTTACAAACGGCCACCTAAGGCCAGATTTTCATGAGTTCCTATACATAAGCCATCCAGTCATCTTCCACCTCCTCCATGTGTGGGACCGGCTGCCTGAGAGAGCAAGCTTTCCACAACACTTTAATGGTATCCGCCTCTTCCCCGTCATTGTTGGTGCCAATTTCCCGTCTCTTGATTGGCAGAAGATGAGACGACCCCTCGAAGATGCGCCGTGGGAGTCCGAGTTGAGAGAGGCAACGGTGTGGGTTGTAGAGCACGAATTCAACCACCCCGATCAATCGCAGTTCCACACCGGGTGCTAGCCACGTCCGTAGGTCCCTGGCTAGGAGAGGCGTCGGAGTACAAGTAACGCATTCCTGGGCATGCTTTGAAGGTGATCATGCCAATCAGCCCACATTTTGAGTTGTGGCACGCGGTTAGCCACACGCCCTTCTAAGCCTACTAGATTGTCCATATGACGGAGCGGACTTTGGAGAAGATGCGGAACGAGCTAGGGACTTCATTGTTCACATCAAACTTGAAGTGCAGGTCAGTCCAACAAGTAAACAAAAGCATGGAGCCATAAGGGGGCCTACCCAAACTCGCCGCCGTGAGTCCGCTGTAGAGGAAGGCTAGCACCACCGGTCCCAGTCTCTCACCCTCCCATATGCCGCATACCGTGCTTAATTGTTCCTCCTCGAGAATGTTGTCAATTGATGGGAAGAGGAGTGCACCCATTAGACATATGGTGAATCCTCTCATCACTTCTTCCAGTCTCTTGTCATCTCCAGCTTTGGTATTTCTCTTGTCATCCAAGCCGCCAATTTTTGCTAGTTGATTCCTTTCCCGGTTTGGATATCTTGGGCCACCCTTGCATCGATGAAGCTCTCGAGCACCTCCTTGCTTGAAATTCTCCTCGGCATGATCTCCATATCATCCTCATCACCTCTTTTCATCCGCTTCAAACCTAACAACAGTTCAACTTCTTCCAATTGGATGGTTGCTTCAAAGGTCTTGAAGAGGAAGGTGTGGGTTTGAGGATGGCATAGTTCTACCAAAGCCCCCATGGCCGCCCAATCTAGGTGAATCTCATGGTACCTTTTGGCATGGACGGCTAGGTTATTGATTCCCAACCTAGTGAGGTGGTGGTCATGTCAAGGCTAATGGAGGCGGTCAATTTTTGGAGCCATGGGAGATGCATGTACCACCAGTTACCTGGGAAAAGTGGATAATCCTACAGGAGATATGCATGGATAGGTATGTGCATGGTTTGGTATGGCCATAGGTAGAAGTGGCACATGGGTGTGTGTGTCATTGGAGCATGGGAGTTTGGCATGTGCATGGGAGTATGAGGATCATGGGTTGATGAGGTATATGGAGGATGGTCATGATAAGTTGGCAAGGGATAGATCGGCCATGGCAGATTTTGGAAGAAAAGAGAAGGAAAAGAAAATAGAGAGAATAATAAGAACATCAAGAACACCAAGAACATAATCAAGAACAAGCAAAAATTCAATTCAACTCACCAATTTGGCATGAATAAGCTTGCAGATATGCCCATCTATCTTGCTCAATCTTTGAAATCCTTCAACTCTTGGATTCTTGGATGAGGGGGCTCCATCATGCTCCATGGCTTCTTCTCCTTCTCTCCTTCTCCTCTTCACTCCAATTGCTTGATTCTTGGCCTCTGGAGAGGTTGAATGCATGAAGAAAGCTTGGTTTGGGGTGCTCTTAAACCCTCATGGCCGCACAAGCCCGAGGCAAGCTCAAAAGAGAGCAAGCAATGCAAAACAGGAAAGAAAATCCAGCCTCGGGTAGAAAGTCTAAATTGCGTCTGACACATACGTCGTGATTCAAAGCGCTCAATGCGACTTCCATTGCGACTGGTAAAGCTAAATCGCGATCGACTAAGTCATCGCTATTCAGGTAAGTGAAGCACGTCCATTTGCCTTGTCGCGATTTTCAAGCAACATTATTTTCACATTTTGCTCTATTATTTATTGCTTGTCAGTACTAATTAGTCTTTGAGCATAGGTTATGGACACGTTTCTCGCCGTACATTACATGATCATCTTCGGCGATCTTTTTCCCAGTATTATATAAAGTGCATCTTACTATATGTTATACTTTATTAGACTATGTCAAGGACCTCGAGGCTCTGACAAATCTGGAATTTGAGTTCCCCTCCACCGCAAAAAAAAACAACGACGATTCCAGAGGATTCTTACGACTTGAGGATAGGCTGTTACGATTTGCAAGAAGGATGATGGATTCCATCCGGTATCTTGACTTCGGCATCGTAGAAATAGTATCCTTGATTATTTTATATTTTCTTTTGTTTTAAATCTTTTTCTTTTAGCCCAGCATGCATCATGTAGGACTTTGAGCTTATTTTCGGAAGATTACTCTCGTGCTAAACTGAAGAGAATCGCTTATCCTGAATTCCAATTAACATGAAATATTCCATTCGGGTCAAGTACTCAACTCATCCTGTTGACGTTTGAATATTGTTTCTTGAGAAATTCTTTGTCTTGGATTCCTATATCAATTCATTCTATTTTCCTTATAGATCCACCTTGGCTGCAGTATGTCCACAAGTTGGTAAACGCTCCCCAATGGTGAAACCTATCAGATTGTGTCCGTAGGTACTTCCCCGATGCTGAGAGTTGATCTTTCTCCCCTTCGTGCCCACGTGCACACCCTTTCCCCTCGTCCAAGCATTGAGTTTTCTCTTGAGATTTTCTACAAGCTGCTTCTTGGTGAATTGAAGAACAACTCCAGTCATATGTTGTTGAGGTGTGTCTCATCACATCTTGGCGTCTACTTTTTAGTCACTCCACTTCACTCCACTCAATTCCCTCCATTACATTACTTTCATTTCATGCCGTTCCACTCCATTTCCTTGCAAAGCAGACGCCAAGGCGAGGCAGCTGTAAACACGCCATTTTTACAATGTATCGAGTAAATTTCATGTTATACTGCAATGCCTCAAAGTGGCTCTGTTCAATTAACCTCTTGAGTGATTTTCCTATTTTTATGGATTTTTCTAGGGTCTTTAGGAATTTTTCTAAGGGGTCAGAAGGGGTCTGTTGAACACAAGTAATTCGCGGCTGACAGAGCGGACGCCTTTTAGGATGTTGGATCCGCAGCAGGTAAAACCGACGCATATCACACTTCCTTTTCTGGCGCTTACCACGTTTAGAAACGCGTCCACAAGAGTCAACGCATTTAAGAGTTTCCATTTTTGAATTATGGCAAATTCCAAATTTGTTTTTGGAAAGATTTTCTTGCTAATTAGAATCGCGTCCACATGGTCCGTCGCGTTTCTTACCTTCCATCATATGAAGATCGATTCTCTTCAAAAGATTGATTCTGTTCAAATACGCGGACACTCAGGTCGTTGCTATTCATTATTTCCATTTATGAATATTTGGAAAGTATCATTTGAAATCGGAAGTGTTTGAAACACGGCGGTCAATGTCGACGCGATTCTAGAACCTGCTATAGTCGATGTTTGGAAAGGCTTAATCGGAGCAAGTCGATCTTGGTAATTGTGGCGCTTTTATCAGACGCGATTCACTGATAGAGGCGTCGACTGTGTCCAACACAATTTCTGGATTTCTCCTCTATAAAAAGACCCCAGAGGCCCTTGTTTTGAGAACAACATGAACTGAGGACTCAACTTCGAGCTATAGGAGTACCCCATTTCCAAGCTACTTCAAGTGTTCGCACCTCATAGCTTGGTTCCTCTTCGCACCATCTCGACGGAGCGAGGTGGGGGCTTCTTCCTTTTCGTCCAAGCACAACAGCGGGCTTACATCGCCATCTTCTCTCCCCCTTTCATTTTTATTTTTATTTCACTACTTAGTTTTTCATCATTTCACATTCACACACACACGCGCATCATCTTCTCCACACCTACATTTTAGGGGTTTAACACCACTCCCATGAGGTGTGTTAACGCCCATGCTATCACATTTTTCATTGCTTTCATCTGATTTGGTGCTGCACTTCATAGCCTAATCATTATTTCACTTGTTTCTTGTTGTCTTTCATTTTGCAAGGTAACCGACAAGATAAAGTCTTCTTCGCGCGGCCGACCGGTGGAAGGGGTAGAAGTCAACCCGCAACCACGACTCCCATGATCTTTGGGTGAAGGTAAGTACGTCCGTGTCTTCTTCACCCATCTCCTTCGGTACCCTCGTGTACCTGGCGATCACATTCCTCCTCGTGCACACTGCACTCCCTTTTCCTTTTCCCACACATATTTCTTTTCTTTCATTTTAAAAATCTATTTTTTTAATTACTCTTTGTGGGAGTGTTTGAAAAAGCACATTCACACTATTTAGAACTCTAAAATCTCTTGGTTTAGAAACAAGCCCTAAGAATATGCCTTCACTACTACGTTCATCAAGTTTATCAACATTATCTTTTCCATTATGAAAGATATATCATTTATAACTAAAAGGTTTTAAATGAGACAAATAAGCTTTTTACCTTTGAACAGCTCGTATGGAGTTCTCTTAAGTATGGGTCTTACCATTGCATGATTGATGATGTACATGCAGTGTTGACAGCTTCAGCCAAGAGGTATTTTGGTAAACTATAGTCTAATAGCATCGTTCTTGCCATGTCAAATAGTGTTCTATTTTTCCTTTTTGCCACTCCATTCTGCTGAGGTGTTTTGGGAGCTGAAAAATTATGTTGTATTCCATTTTCCTCATAGAATTCTACAAGCTCTTTGTTTTGGAATTCTTCACCGTGATTTGATCTGATGCTTATAATGATGTACTTCTAATCTTTTTCCAATACTTTGCTTAGCTTTAGAAATGCTGTGAATGTATCACACTTGGATTTTAGAAATGAGACCCATGTAAACTTTGAATAGTCATCCACTACTACAAATCCGTACAACATCCCTCCTAGACTAGTGGTTCTCATGGGTCCAAAAAGATCCATATGTATGAGTTCCAAGGGTTTGAAAGTTGTCACTATATTCTTTGACTGAAAAGATGACTTGACTTGTTTTTCTTTTATGTATGCTGAGCATATTTTTGGATCAATGGTCTTTATCTTGGGAATGGCTCTGACTAGATCATGCATTTGAAGTTTCTTTATTACTGAAATACTTACATGTCCCAGTCTTTGATGCTAATGATCAAGGTCTTCTGAGACTCTAGTTGATAGACAAACATCTTGTCTTTTCAATTCTTCTAAGTGTAGTACGTACATGTTTTTTTGTCTGACTGCTTCAAAAATCTTCTGATTTATAATACACTTATCTTCTAGAAATTGTATCTGATGTCCCTTGTCACACAGTTGGCTTATACTGATTAGATTGTGCTTTAGACCTTCTACACACAACACATCTTCAAGTAGAAATCTTGATTTAGTTGAAATATTTTATTGACCAACAATTTTTCCTTTCTGATTATTTCCAAAGATTACTTCTCCCTTATCAAATGTAATTGATGAAAATAATTTTCTATCTCTTGACATGTGCCTTGAGCATCCACTATCTAAAATCCATTTAGATGCTTTAAGGCTTCCCTAAAAAATAAATTAATGAGAATTTTTAGATACCCAAATTCTTTTGGGTCCTGAAAGGTTAGTCGAAAATTGTTTAGGTATCCATAACATGTGCTTGGCGGTGCAAATGTTAATGGTGTGTCCTAGTTTATTACACTATGAACAATAAAGGATATCTTTTGTCTTATAATTATGATTGATTTTCTATTGTTTTTTAGGTAGGTTTGTTTTTCCAATTATTGCTCTTTTTGTTTCTTTTACAAATTTTGGTAATGTATATTTCTTAAAAAATTAAATTTATTTTTCATCTTTCTTAGGTTTATATCCAAGTCCATATTTTTCTTTTCCTTTTTTACATCCTTTTAAACATAACATTAGAGATGTTCTTCCATTTGTTACTTCATTTAAGGATGTTTTTAAATACTCATTTTCAAATTTAAGAGTTGTTATTTTTTCATCTTGCATTTTCATAATTCCAGTTTGACCTTTTTCTTTAAGTAATTCCATCATATGTTATACAATTCTTCATTTGGTTTAACAGTGTCCATTAATTCTATTTCTTTATGTTTTATTTTTGTCTCAATTGTTTTTATGTTAATATTTAGTTCTTCAACTTTATCTTCTAATTGTTTAATCTTTTTATCGTTTGATAATTTTTCTTCCATTAACCTTTTATTTTCTTCCTCTGAATGTTCCAATTCCTTTTCGTTTTCTTCAATTCTTGTAAGGTTATTTTGTATTTGTCATACAATTCATTAAAGACACTTTCTATGTCATCGTCATCATAATCTGAACAACAGCCATAGAAGGTTTTAGATGTTACCTTTTCTTCAAGATGTGCCATAAAGATAGAGTTTGCCTTTTCTGTCTCTGATTTTGGACTTGACGAGCTAGAGCTTGCGTCTTCATTTTTCCATACTGCATCCATGGCTTTTCTTGATACTTTTATGTAGTTTTGCCGACTATACTTTTTGTCTTTTCTTGAAGTTTCTTCTGAGTCTTTCTTCTTTAGTTGTGGACAGTCCACCTTGATGTGCCCAGATTGTTTACATTTGTAGCATATTGGTTCCTTTGTTTTACTTCTATCTTTCTTGTAATTTGTCTTGGATTGATACCTTTTCTTTTCAACGAGAATTCTGTGCAGCCTTCTTGATAGAAATGCTCCTTCTTCTTTAGTATCCTTGGTGGTTGATGATCTTTTATCATCACAGCTAGACAATGGTGGTGCTACTTTCAAGGCATTAGTTATCTTTTTCTTAAATAAATTTTTATTTACCAATGGTGGTGCAATTTATCTTTACTCTTCAGATCGTGAGATCTTCTTCTTGAAGAGACTTGGCTCTGATACCACTTGTTGACCAGGTTGCAAGCCCAGGGGGGGGGGGGTGAATGGATTGCTAAAAATATTTCTATATTTTTTTTTGTAAAAAGATTACTTTGACAAGAAACACTAAACTCAAATGTTAGAGTTAATAAGAAATGGAGACAGAATAAAAGCAATCACAAGAACAACAGAAATTTATCCCTGTTCGGATCTCCTATCATAAGGAGTCCTACGTCCAGTCCCCAAGCAATAATTTGGGATTTCACTAGCTAAGGGTACAGTCCCCCTTAAGGAAACTTACACACATCCAGCACCAGTTGGCCTTCTCTTCACTACACAAAGAGATAATACACCACCTGTTACAACAGGTCTTCCTTTCTACAAAAGGGAAGCAACCATCCACTTCACAGCAGGTCCTCTCTTCATAGATGAAGAGGAGCACTCAAGAAGAGTAAAGAGATGATGGCCCCTAGACCAAGCTTATAGCAAATGATTGATCTGAGGTGGAATATGAGAGACAAGAGAATTACACCAGGAAGAAGTTCTCTCAGATCTAAAACAAGCTCTCAACCTTTGGAAGATAGGAACAGTGCTTTGTGAGAGCTGAGAGCGAGAGAGTTTTTTTTTTTTTTTTGAATGAAGGAATGAGCTCTTCTTTCTTTTTCTTTTCTTCAAGTTTTTTTCCATGGTGTCAACATACTTCTATTTATCTTCTCTTGAGGAAGTATCTGTTGAAGTGTCTGTTGTCTCTCATCTTGAAACACGTTAGCTGTGTCTGGTCCAATGTAGGATTCAAGAAAATTTGCAGTCATTAAATGCTTGGATAGAAACCCAGAGAGAGAAAGATCATATGGATATCCTCTTTGCTTCTGTCAACGTGACAAGTCCAACGTTGTAACGTGTGTGACTACCGAAAACCTGCACGCAATAAATGCTGGAGCATAGACATCTTAAATGTATCCTAATTGTCAGTCAACGTCACCGGCCATGCTGTAGGAGGATATACCGGAAATTCCGTTCTGTCAGTATTTAAAGTTCCACTTTATGTGACATGAATATAGTAGTCCATAAAAGATGTCGTGCATAGATATTGTACCCGAAATAATAAATGTTTGAGTGCACAAGGTGCGCCATAGTTCGCGGGAAAACTTGAAATGCACAGTGATTCAAAATATATTTGAATGACATGTGAGATAAAATATAGTTAGGACTGTCTAGAATGATTATAAAAATTATTATAAATATTATCCATTAACTGTCCAAAACATAATCACTGTTGAAGGAAAGCTGATGTTTAGAGACAGTCTATGTATAATGACAGTCGATGTCCAAACACAACTGATGTTCAAGTGAAGTCGATGTGAGTGTAGTCTACATACAAATGTAATCTATGTTGGAGCATAATCGATGTTGGAGTGAAATCGGTGTTGAGATGTGACCACAATCTATGTAGAAATGTAATCGATGTTGGAGTGAAATCGATGTTCTAAGTGAAATCGATGTTGAACCGAAATCTATGTTTGAATGAAATCGATGTTGAACCATAATCGTTGTTTGAATGAAATCGATATTCTAAGTGAAATCGATGTTGAACCATAATCGTTGTTTGAATGAAATCGATGTTTAAATGAAATCGATATTCTAAGTGAAATCGATGTTGAACCATAATCATTGTTTGAATGAAATCGATGTTGAACCATAATCGTTGTTTGAACGAAGTCGATGTTTAAACAAAATCGATATTCTAAGTGAAATCGATGTTGAACCATAATCGTTGTTTTTGATGTTTTAAAACATAGTCGTTGTTTAAGTGAAATTGATGTGTAATAGAATCAATGTGATATCAAAACAGTAATCGTTGTGAGCTTACAATAGTAGTCGATGTAGACTTAGGCAAATCAAATGCAATTTACTTCCAATAAAAATGAGTGTGAATAACTTACTGAATTTGTTTTATTTGATACCCGTGACAAGCTTCAGAAAATAGTGTTAGTCAACAATTTCCAAGGTTTTGTTGATCACCAAAAATATATATAAATATATATATGGAGATAGGCTAATCATCAATCTCCCTATTTTTGGTGATGACCAAAACAGTAAAAGTATTTATACGAAAGAACTGTAATAAATTCACCAAAAACTTCTAAAGTATGTATTTCAGAGTGTTTTCTCCCCCTTTTTTTCAATAAGCAAAAAGAAATGAGGGGAATAAGATGGTATTAATAAGAGAGACAAAGAGAAATGGGAGCCAAAAGAGCAAGATGGTATTAATTAGTGAGGGTCTGAGATGTAGAAGGCAGGAGACAGAAGAGAAGCAAGGCGTGAGATAAGTGGCCAAGCTTTGACTTCCTGCTCTTCAAAAAGATTCTTAAATACCCCCCAGCTAATGTTATAGGAAGGCCCCATCTCTGCACTAAGTCGTTGAATGTGAAGCTGCCACTAATCCTTAATAAATTTATCATACTCTGGAGCACTGAGTGACAGTCTGTAAGAGCAGGGGGTACCAAAACTGGCATGCTGTAGAAACTTGTCTATAGAGATAGGATAGTGAATATTGTGAGCTACAATTCCTGCTTCATAGCAACAAACACTTTGTATCTTTCAACCCAGATGGAGTAGGGATCTGACACAAGATTGATGGAGTTGAGATCCATGAATTGCTCAGGAGAAAAAGTGGGTTGATTTGACTGGAATAAAGATGCATTAAGCTGATTCAACTGAAGAGCAGCCTGATGATATATTTTACGCCAGTTAGATGGGAAAAACCTGTTAGATTCTGCTAGCAGAGGAGCTAATAATGAAGATTTAATGAACCATCTTTGATATTCTCTGAAGAGAAAATGATGGAAAGCTAAAGAGGCCCTTTTTTGAACATAGATTCGAGCTTTAACTTTGACAAACCTCTCAAAAATAATTGGACCAACATCAGAGTCCATAAGCAGAAATTGTAATTGAGGGAGCAGCTTGAAGTCTGGCATCTTGAAAGTGGCAAAATCAACCTGAAGAGCTGTACTATCAGGGTGCTGAGTCCATAGATCATTGATTGCAAATCGTAATTGGGCAAGCTGGACTTCAGGAAGACCAATTACATGACAGTAGTCATTATACATCTGAAATATCCTTATCAATTTGATTTCCTTCTGAATGAAAGGACCCCAAGAGGAGGTGTGCTGACTCACAAACCATTCTGAAAGGGAAAGAGGATGATCTGATGGAGGGTATCTGTGATCCCTTGCAATCTCAAACTTTTTGTAAATGGCTTTATGGGATCTGGCCCACTGATCCTCAGTCTTGGACTCAACTGAAGAAAGGATCTTATTGTGTTCAGGTTTGGGCACAGTAGATACAGGAAGGATAAAAGTGAGATATTCTGATACAGAGTGAGATAAGGGAGGCTAAAAATTACAGCAAAAGTACAATTTTGAAGATATTCAGTGTATATAGATTTTCTTCTGTGGACTACTGAGAGAGAGTACCACAAAGGGGGAAAAGGGGCTGAAGAGGTGTGGGGAACAAGTTCTTTGGAAAGTTTCCTCTTCTTAGAAGCAGGACTGGAAGAGGGTTGAGAGTCATTCCTGTGGTGATGAGAGAAAATAGATAACACTGTTTTGAGAATGGCCTCTTCAAATTCATCCTTAATGTTGGTGACAAAAAGACCAGTGGAGCGAGCGCCCTCAGGAATGAGAGTGATGAAGGATGGTGGAGTAGGAGGGTGGAGAGAGGAGAAAGAAGATGGAGGGTGTTGAGTAGATGGTCCTGCTGAGGGGGGACCAGAGGTAGAGGCTGGAGGTCCCTCAGAAGAAGAAGGTGGAATAGAGGAAGAAGGAGTAGATGATGTTGAGGGTTCATCAATGCAGGGAATAGGAGAGGAGATTGTGTTTGGGAAGAGGTTTCTTAAAGGGTTCAAGAGTAGGTGGAGTGGTGAAAGGAGTAGTAGGGGAGGACGGGGTAGGAGTATGCAAGACTGGAGGAGGATCAATTGAGGATAAAGGCTCAGAAGGCCCAGAGTCCCCTATATGTACAGAAGGCCTTGATGGCTCAAAAACTGCCTCTACTTGCTCAGATGGCTCGGGTGGCCCTGTTACCTCTTTTGCAAGAATGGATGGCCCTGCAACAAGTTCTTTTAGCACTGACGAGCTGCCTGGTTGACTGTGCAGAAGGCCCTGATGGACCTGGTTCAGATACAGATGGCCCTGGAACTGATTCTGCCTGCACAGTCTGATTTGCTTGGTCTGACTGTTTAGAAGGCCCTGATGGCTCAGCAGTAACTACAGGTTCTGATATAACTGACCCTGATGGCCCTGGTTCAGATACAGGAACTGGAGTGGCTCGAGCTGAAGGGGGTGCTGCAGAAGTAGAAGAAATTGTTGGTATCAGTTGAATGAAAGAGCTGGCTCTGATACCACTTGTTGGTATCTGCTGAATGAAAGAGCTGGCTCTGATCCCACTTGTTGGATCGAGATGGCACTATAGTTGTCCTAAAGGGGGGGGGGGTTAATAGGACTTCTTGCGCTTTAAAATTTTTATCTAAAAGATAAACAACACTAAATATAGTAGTTAGTACTTAGTATGGTGTGTGTGAAACAAGTGAAAACTTGGCGGAATCAATCACACAAAAATGCATAAGGATTTTATCCTGATTCGGCCCTTCCCACATGGAAGTCCTACGTCCAGTCCCCAAGCAACCACTTGGGATTTCATTAACTACCAAGCGCACTTGGCCTTCTCTCAACTGAGAGGTAATACAACCACTTGCAGACCAGCAAGTCTTCCCTTCACCAAGGGGTACAAGACCACCTACACCTGTATGTCTTCCCTTCACAAGAGGGGCACTGCAGAGTACAAACCCCCTGTGGGTTATCTTACACAGAAGTATGAAAACTTGTGTGTCTGCTCAACAGCAATGAGCAAACACAAGGAATCAGAAAGAGAAACGAATGAAAATGGATCCCAAACTCTTTCTGGAAAAAAGATGGTGGACTAAGAGGATCTACAATGCAGTAATCCACCAAGGAAGAAGACTTCTCAATGCCAATGGAGAGCATGCAAGTCGAGGATTGAAGTGTGTCTCTCTTTCTCTTTTTAGTGGCTTTTCTAGCTTTCTGATGGGAGTGGAATGTGAGCTTCTTTCTCTATGTCTTCTATCTTCTTCTATTCATCCTTATTCTTCTGGTTCAAGCTGTGGCTTCTATATAGAGCTTTCAGAAGCTTCATCTTCCTATTTGAATCTGCCCGTTGGAAGCTAGCCATTGAAGGATGTCCGTTGAGAGGAGACTATGAGCTTTTTAGGTTTTGTCCATTAGATCTCTAGCTTCACGAGTCCCAACATCTTTAGGATATATTTTGTAGCTTCATGCTTGAAGGATAGCTTCATTAATGTTTTGTAAATTCCATGCGCAAATCTAGAAGCTAACCATGTTTCATAAATGTTCTGTAAGCCTGAAAGGACAAGACATAAAGATATCTCCATACTTTCAGAGGTAGGTTAGATAAAATAATATAAAGTATGAGGAAGTTCAGACAGAAGTTCAGAACATTTAAGAATGAACAGATAGTTGCACACAATCTCTTTCTGAAAGTCATGGGGTTTCTGACAGCGGTAGGTAGGTTCTGACAGATAGCCCATATAGCTTATACCTATCAAGCATTTAATTTCTTGACCATCTGTTCGAACAACTTATCTTCCTATCAGTGGAAGAGATAACAAATATATCTAAGTCTTTTACAAATCTCAAAAAGGATATTTTGAATGAGAGGATAATTATTTTTCCTGCCAAAAAGATATTTGAATGTTTTATGATAGTAGAAAAAAAATTATTAGATTCATAAAAGACATTCATATGTAAAAAACATTTCATTATGAATAATGAAAACTTATAAGGAAAACAAGATAATGAAATGTTAAGTTTTGTACTTAAAGACAAAAAGATTATTAAGTACAAGTATACAGAGGTTGATATGAGAAACTTCGACTTTCAGATGCAAACAATGTTTCATATAGGTAATCGATGTTTTGAGTGTAATCCATGTATGAATGTAATCGATGTTGAATTGAAGTCGATGTGGACATAATCCATGTATAAGTGTAATCGATGTTGAGACATAATCGATGTTGGAGTAAAATCGATGTTCTAGATGAAATCATTGTTGAACTGAAATCGATATTTGAATGAAGTCGATGTTCTAATGAAATCGTTGTTTGAATGAAATTGATGTTTGATTGAAGTTGATGTTCTAATGAAATCATTGTTTGAATGAAATCGATGTTCAAGAGAAATAGATGTTTGAATGAAATCGATGTTCAAGAGAAATCGATGTTTGACTGAAATTGTTGTTCTACTGAAGTCGATGTTTGAATGAAATCGATGTTTGAATGAAATCGATGTTCAAGAGAAATCGATGTTGAAGTGAAATCGATGTTTCAACGAAATCGATGTTCAACAAAAGTCGATGTTTGAATGGAGTTGATGTTCAAGTGAAATCAATGTTTGACTGCAATCAATGTTCAACAGAAGTCGGTGTTCTAATGAAATCGATGTTCAAATAAAGTCGTTGTTTGAGTGAAATCGATGTTCAAATGAAATCGACGTTTAAATAAAATCGATGTTGAATGAAATCGATGTTTGAATGAAGTCGATGATGAAATCGATGTTTAAGCTGAATTCGATGTTTAAGTGACGCAATCCATGTTGACTTAAACAGTAATCGATGTGAAAGCATAATCGATGTAGACATAGAAAAAATCTGAGGAAACCAGCAGTTGTCGACAAGAAGGTTGCATCTGTCGACAGCCTAGCCCCTGATGTTTATACTTAGGTTCTGTGTAAGCATGAACTTTGGCAGAAAATATGTTTGTATACAAGAAAGCCTTTTGAATTATTTTTTTTCATAAATGGTAAAGGCGATGATATTAAAAGGTTTTGTCATATAGAAAGTCTTAAAAGGTTTTGTCATAGAAAAAACATAATGCTTAATAATATTTTATGGGATAGTTGCTCAACAATTCTCCCCCTTTTTGTTAATGATAAAAACTTTTAAATGGACAGTGAAAAATAAATTTATTTTGCATAACAATTCTCTAAAAATTGGTCAATGCAAAAACAATTGTTTTTATTTTCTTTCTCCCCCTTTGTGTCATTAACAGAAAGGTTAAGATAGACATCAAATGTGGAGAAACAAGCTTATATTTATTGCTGTAATGTTTACTTCATGGAGTAAAGGTGGAGCTAGGGAGATAGAAGGAAGGAGGGATAGGTTGAGGTGGAGGTGTAGGATCAGAAGTAGGAGGAGGAGTTTGATCAGTGGGAGGAGAAGTAATAGTCAATGGAAAGACTGGTTGACCAGATTTCATAAGCTTTAAAATAAACTGAACCATATCATCTAGATTTTTGCTAGTCTCCCCCTGAGACCTAGGCTAGGTCTCAACATGTCACGGAGATATATGGTGGTACTCCTCAAAGGGATAGATAAAAGGCTTTAAGAGCCCTAGAAGAGTCCATTTAGATAGAAACAAAATAGGAGACTGAGAGGAATGATAGATGAGATGTCGAAAAGGTCTGTAGAGGTTAAAGAACCTACTTTCCCTCATAAAAGTGGAAGGATTTTGCAGAAGCTTCGAGTTGGTTCGATTTCACAAGAGTCGCAGTATAGAACTCAGAAATGTTATAATGAAAGAAGCATGTAGTGCAGTAAAATTTTAATCAGGAATGCACATACCTATTTCTCTTCTTATAGATGTAAATCTTTCTTTAGGAAGAGGTTTAGTGAATATATCTGCTAACTGATTATCTGTAGAGATGAATTCAAGTGAAATATCTCTATTACGTACATGGTCCCTGATGAAATGATGACTGACCTCAATGTGCTTGGTTCTTGAATGTTGGATTGTATTCTTGGTCAGGTTGATTGCGCTTGTGTTGTCACACAACATTGGAATTTCTTGAAGTGTATGACCATAGTCTTCAATTTGATGCTTAATCCACAACAGTTGAGTGCAGTAGCTTCCAACTGCAATATATTATGCTTCTGTTGTGGACAAGGCTACTGAGTTTTACTTTCTGGAAGACTAGGAAATCAAGCATCCTGCAAGAATTTGACAAGTACCACCGATGCTTTTTCTATCTATCTTGCATCCAGCATAGTCAGCATCACAATATCCAAGCAATTTAAATTCAGAAAATCTAGAATACCATAAACCCAATTTACTTGTATTTATAAGATATCTAAAAATTCTTTTAATAACATTGATATGTGATTCTTTCGGATCAGCTTGAAATCTAGCACACAAACATACACTGAACATTATGTCTGGTCTACAAGCAGTAAGATAGAGTAATGACCCAATCATGCCTCTATAGATCTTCTGATCTGCTTTCTTGCCAATTGGATCACTAACTAACTTAATTCCAGAGCTCATGGGTGTTCCTAAGGGCTTACACTTGTCAAAACCATTTTAGATAATAAATCTGAAATATATTTGGTTTGACAGATGTGAGTACCCTCCTTGGTCTGCTTGATTTGCAAGCCAAGAAAGTAATTGAGCTCACCCATCATGCTCATCTGAAATTCACTTTGCATAAAATTCTCAAAGAGTTTACAAAGTGATTCATTAGTAGAACCAAAGATAATATCATCACAATATTTTGCACAATCAAGATTCCTTCTAAAAATTATTAATAAATAATGTGCTATCTACTTTTCCTCTTATAAAATTATGTGATATAAGATAAGCACTTAGTCTTTCATACCAAGCTCTTGGAGCTTGTTTTAGACCATATAATGCCTTCTTTAACTGGAAAACATGATTTGGATACTTAGTATCTTCAAAGCCAAATGGTTGCTCAACATAAACTTCTTCTTTTATGAAACTATTTAGAAAAGCACTTTTAACATCCATCTAAAATAAATTGATCCTAAGAGAACATGCATATGCTAACAATATTCTAATAGCCTCTAATCTAGCAATTGGGGCATAGGTTTCATCGAAATCAATGCCTTCCTCTTGGGAATATCCTTGTGCTACCAATCTGGCCTTGTTCCTTATGATTACTCCTGATTCATCCATTTTGTTTCTGAAGACCCATCTGGTCCTAATAATTGGATGATCAGAAGGTCTAAGGACAAGAGTCCAGACCTGACTGTGTTGGAACTGGTTAAGTTCCTCTTGCATAGCTAGGATCCAAGACTCATTGGTCAGTGTATCATTGATTGTCCCAGGCTCTATTTGAGAAACAAATGCAGTAAAGTCAAAGGGAATGGTCATACCTCTTGTTCTTACCTTGTCTTGAGGATCACCTATAATATTTTCTTTTGGATGATCTTTGTGATACCTCAATTTTCTAGGTAGTCCTTCCTGTGTTTCATCTGGTTGTTGCAATTCATCTAGTGGTGGATCATCTTTGGCTTCTTCTTTTTCTTCAAGAAAAGCTTGTTCTAGATCCCTGCACAATTCTTCAACATCTTCCTCTTCTTCTATTTTCTTAATAGAAGGGTCAGTCTCATCAAATAAAATATGAACAGTTTGTTTTATAGATAAGGTTCTTCTATTAAACACTTTATAATCCCTAGGTTTTGAAATGTACCCTAATAGAAAACCTTCATTGCTTTTAGCATCTAATTTACCTAGATTATCTTTGCCATTATTTAAAAGAAAACACTTACAACCAAAGGGTCGAAGATGACTGATGTTTGGCTTCTTCTCCTTGTAGAGTTTATAAGGTGTCTTCTTCAAGATAGGTCTGATCATAGATCCGTTGATAATGTAGCAGGTTGTGTTGACTGCTTCTACCCAGAAGTACTTTGGTAGATTGTATTCTGCAAGCATTGTCCTGGCCATGTCCAGCAGTGTTCTGTTCTTCCTTTCTGCTACTCCATTCTGTTGAGGTGTTCTTGGTGCAGAGAAGTTGTGTTCTATGCTATTTTCTTTAGAGAATCTAACAATTCTTCATTCTTGAATTCTCCACTAATTATCTAAAATTTTTGATTCTTCTATAATAATTTACTAAATTTCAGAAAAGCTAAGAATGTTTCTGATTTGGCTTCCAAAAATGATACCCAAGTGTATCTTGAATAATCATCTATGATTACATAGCCATAAGCTTTTCCTCCAAGATTGACTATTCTCATAGGTTTAAACAAGTCCATATGAATGAGTTCCAAAGGTTTGGAAGTTGTTACCACTGTTTTGGACTGAAATGAAGTCTTGGTCTACTTTCCTTTTGCACATGCTGCACAGATTCCTGATTTCTTTAGCTTTAGTTTTGGAAGACCTTTAACTAGATCATGCTTGATAAGTTTCTTGATCACTGAAGTACTAGCATGTCCTAATCTTCCGTGCCATAAATTTTTCTTCACTCTTTATGGTTGCAAGACATAGAATGACTTCTTTTAATTCTGCCAATTTTAGGGTGTATAGATTTTTGACTCTTAGTGCTTCAAAGACTATTTTCTCATCCTTTTGGATTATACACTTATCATTCTAAAATTTGACTAAGTGACCTTTGTCACATAGTTGACTGATGCTAATCAAATTGTGCTTCAAACCTTCTACATACATGACATCTTCTATCAAATCTTTTTCCTTTGATCCTATAGTTCCACATCCTAGAACTTTGCCTTTTCCATTATCTTCATAGGTAACTTGACCAACTTTATCTCTAAAGCTTGTAAAAAGTTTTCTGTCACCTATCATATGCCTTGAGCACTCACTATCCAAATACTATTTGGATGCTCTTAGGCGACCCTATAAAGAAAACTAAGTTTTAACTTTTGGTACCGGAATTTTCTTGGGTCCTTGGTGGTTAGTCTTAGGAATCCAATGCAAGTGTCTAGTGGTGCAAGTGCTGACAATGTGTCCTAGTTGGTTACAATGACTACAACATAGATCAAAAGCATTCTTTATATGTGTAGTGTTTCTAGAGTTCAGTTTTTATTTATAAACATATTGATTTACCTTTCTAGGATTTTTAATTTCCTTTTCCTTTACAAATTTAGGAGTTGGATATTTTCCAAGATAGATGATTTTTTCATTGATTGGAGGTGTATATCCTACTCCATATTTCTTTTTACCAGTTCGGGCACCTTTCAATTTTACAAGCAGAGATGTTTTACATTTAGCAATTTTATCTAAGGTAGCTCTTAGATAGTTATTTTATTCTTTTAATTTTTCTTCATCTTTCAATTCTTTTAGATTTGTTTCAAGTTCCATGAATTTACTATTTTTAGCTTTTAAATCATCACACAATAGTTCATTAGACCTTTTTTGTTTTAGTTAAGTTTTGTTCTATCTTTTCTACTTCACCTTTTAGAAAAGTGTTTGATTTTCTTGATTCAGTAGGTTAATCTTAACAATTTTCATTTGTTTAACCACTATTTTATATTTTTCATACAGTTCATTAAATGCATCCTCTAAGCTATCAGAATCGGATTCTGAACATGAAGTAGAAGATGTTTCAGAGTTTACCTGGTCTAGTCCTGCCATGAGGGCTAGATTGACTTGTTCCTCTTCTTCTGATTCTAAGCTTGAAGAGTCTGAAGTTGTAGCTTCTTCATTATCCCAAGCTACGGCCATTGCCTTCTTTTTGTATTCTCTGAATCTTCTTTCTTTGCCTTTCTTTTTATCAAACTTTTTAGCAGGTTCTTTCTTCTTGAGTTTTTGACATTCTGACTTGTAATATTCAGGTTGATTGCATTCATAACAGATTGACTCTTTCTTCTTTTCTCTTTTGAAGTATCCCTTTGAGCCGAATTTCTTTTTCTTGGCCAGATTCGTTGGAGTTTTCTTGACAGTAAGACTTCATCATCACTGTCATCTGATATCTCTTTTGAATATTCAGAGGAAGAAGAATCTGCAGCTTTCAAAGCATTTGACATTTCTTTTTTGATGTACTTTCAGAAAATCATTCCATATTTATTTCATGGGCCATAAGAGATCAATTAATTTATCAATGGAAAATTTTGTTAGATCATGTGCTTCTTCAATAGCAGTGACCTTAGGGGTCCATGAAAGAGTTAATGATCTTAGATTTTTTTGACAGTTTCTTCATCAGAAAGATCTTTTTCAAGAGAGCTTAAACCAACTACTATGTTAGAAAATATGTTATACATTTGAGTGATATTTTCATTTGGCAACATTTTAAATTGTTCATATTGTGAAACAAGAATGTCTATTTAGTTTGCTTAACTTTATCAGTTCCCTCATATGTTACCTGCAATTTATCCCACATTTCTTTTGCAGATTTACATACTGATAATCTAATAAATTCTCTTTTTGATAAAGCACAACATAGATAATTTTTTGCTTTAAAATTTAGAGACAGTTTAACTTTATCAGCTGCAGTAATTGCAGTAGTTCCTTCAGCAGGAACAATAATGAAATCACCTTGTTCTATTACCTGCCACAGATCAAAGTCTGTGCCTCTGATGAAGCAGTCCATTCGCATCTTCCAGTATTGGTAGTCCTCACCATCGAAGAATGGTAGTCTGGTAACTGACTGACCTTCGTAGTTGTGAGCTCTAGATGCCATCTCTTCTCAAATCTTTCGATTCTTTTGAGAAGACCTCGCTCTGATGCCACTTGTTGATACCAGCTAAATGAAAGAGCTGGCTCTGATACCACTTGTTGGTATCAGCTGAATGAAAGAGCTGGCTCTGATACCACTTGCTGGATCGAGATGACACTATAATTGTCCTAAAGGGGGGGTGAATAGGACTTCTTACACTTTAAAATTTTTATTTAAAAGATAAAAAACACTAAATAGAGTAGTTGGTACTTAGTGTGGTGTGTGTGAAACAAGTGAAAGCTTGGCAAAATCAATCACACAAAAATGCACAAGGATTTTATCTTGGTTCGGCCTTTCCTACAAGGAAGTCCTACATCCAGTCCCTAAGCAACCACTTGGGATTTCACTAACTATCAAGCACACTTGGCCTTCTCTCAACTGAGAGGTAATACAACCACTTGCAGACCAGCAAGTCTTCCCTTCACCAAGGGGTACAAGACCACCTACTCCTGTAGGTCTTCCCTTCACAAGAGGGGCACTACAGAGTACAAACCCCCTGCGAGTCATCTTACACAGAAGTGTGAAAACTTGTGTGTCTGCTCAACAGCAATGAGCAAACACAAAGAATCAGAAAGAGAACGAATGAAAATGGATCTGAAACTCTTTCTGAAACAAAGATGGGGGACTGAGAAGATATGCAATGCAGTAATCCACCAAGGAAGAAGATTTCTCAACGCCAATGGAGAGCATGCAAGTCGAGGATTAAAGTGTGTCTCTCTTTCTCTTTTCAATGGCTCTTCTAGCTTTGTCACGCCCCAACGCAGAATATCGGAGCGCGAAGGCAGTTGCAAGGTACAGGTGTAGAGCGAGTACTAGACATCACACCATTGCACATTGAATAACACTAAAACAAATCCTTTCATTAATACATTCCGATGCCTAGTTACAACCACTAATATCAGAGCCAATCTATGAGGCCCAATTACATTGAATGAAAGCAAAAGACTAAACTTCAAACCTAACTACTACAACGCTAAATATAGCAATAGGACGCTAAGGTGCTCAAGACATCACTCCAGGTCGTTCCCGTCCTCTTGAGTGTATGGTTCATCCTCGGCCTCACCTGAGAACACAACGACAAATAACGCAGGGTGAGCGATAACGCCCAGTAGGACTTAAATCTCAGGATCAAGCATGCTTCAAGTGATTAATGTCTTATAAAGCAGGATAACTAGAGAGAATAACGAGAGCATATAGCAAGTGCTGGTACATGATAACGCGAAACAATAGCACAATGCACAAGAGTATAGCACGACAAGTGTTGATATCGGATTGGCCGTATAACAGTTAACAAGTAAAGTTGCACAACAGTGCACAAGTCACGATAGCAAGTGTTGGTCGATATTCTTTCAACCACGAGATTCAAGTAAACCAATAATTGACTGTTTGATTAATTGATTGCCATAGATCAAATCTTGCGTGTTATGCGTTAGGTGTATGCCATCACCCTGATCATTAGACCCCCGCGAGTTATAGCCTTATAGGTGCTCCTCCCAAGGACCAGATCGGGCCCTTATAATGTTGCCTAGCATAGTCATGTTTTTTTTTTTATCGTAGACAATCAATCGTTTAATTGGCCAAATAGAGAGTACCAAGAAATAGATGAGATTGCTAGACGAATAGACGAGATAGTAGAGTGAACGTGAATAGATGAGCGAGTCGAGTATAGATGAGAGCTAGTGGACATTTCACGTAAAGCGACGAGTAAACATGCGATAGTAACAGTTGCACAACACGTGCACTTGGTGTTGGCAGTCAGGTGGAACTCACGACCCTACCACTGGCCTTGTTATGCACAGGTCCAGAGGTCCGGCGTGATTTAAGACGAGAGTGAATCTCTAATAGCCGTTTGGATCATATAGATCCCTAAAGGGTATCATAGGTATTAGGGTACAACCGGCTCGTCGACCATGTGGGAATCCATGATCAGAGGAGACTTACGGAGGCCTTGTGCAAGAGTTCACTAGTCCGGCGAAAGGAATATCCGACGGAGAGTTCACCACAAGCCAAGTAAAGTGTGTATATAAAACATGTGCTCGACGTTCTAGAGGAATTCTAGAACAGTGGAGCGTCGATATCGGTATATAAATAACGCAAGAAAACGAATACAAGTTCTTTAAAATAGGGCAATTAATATACTTTATTGCAATAAATTACCAGATACATTATGAGATATTTTCTGCAAGATTTCAGCCATAAATGGATGGTTCAAGTGTGTGCAAGTGCAAGAGAAATCATAGATAGAAATAAGTCGTGTACATGTATTTTAAATCATTCAATATAGCACCATTTTTAAGTAGGGTTTTTACTGGGGGTATAACGGTAAGAAGGCGACATAGGCCAATGTGGATGGCGACAGGGGTAGGCAGATCGCGACATGGGTACTGTCGCGACGGCCTGGTGAATGCGACAGGGGCAGGAAAGGGTCGCGACAGGACTTGCGAATCAGGTACTGAGAACGCGACGGCTCACCTGTCGCCTTCTTGGTCGCGACAGGGAGGCTGTCGCAATCCGGCCCCAGAAAACGACATATCGAGGTGTCGCCTTCTGGTTGCCTGCGCCTGACTCTGACAGAAGTCAGACCAGACATTGGATTGCGGACCAGGGACTTCAATTTTTGATAGAGGGTTGTTCAGAAATCCATAACTAATTATATACGTGATGAAAAATCATGAAATCAGTTGCAAATTAAACTAGACATGTAAGAGTACTTCCAGTAAATCGGAATTAGAGAGAGAGCATGGTTTGAACATGGTTTGAGAACGAACAAGGACGAGTAACATAGAACATGACATAGAGAGAAAGACTGATTTAATTCGAGCAACATGCTCAATGAAATTTAGGCTTTTTGGGGGCAAATGATCCCTAACAACATGAAGTATCTACAGTAAAACTTTCGTAGCATGGGATCAAGTCTACATAGAGATCAAGAGTTAAGAAGAGGGCTCGGGGTCAAGAGAGTTGCAGAACTTCTAAATTCAAGAAGAAAATATTGGCTTGATGGAAAATTATGAAATTTGAGGGTTTTGTTCCTGATGTATGGAACAATCTACAGACGAAATTTTAGGATTTGTGCTTGTGAGAATGCCTACCTTGACTCAATTTCCTCTTCTAGGGCTAGAACTTGAAGAACGGGGTTGAGAGCTTGAAAGGTTCTTCTTCCCACGAAATCTCCTCCTCCTAGGCCTCTCCTCCTGGTCCAGGAATCCCTTGGCATGAGCTTGGGTCGGCCAAGAGGGTTTAAGAGGTGTATTTAAGTAAACACAAGTTCCTATTCCTATTACTACTCAAATTCCCATTAATTCCGAGATTTCCTAACTCCACCTTTCCTCTCTTGCTTTCCAATCTCTATTTAGACTTGGAAAAGATCCAAATTCATGCTAACCCATATGGGGTAGGTTTAGGAATCCAATTCCAACTCTAACTTCCTATTTAATGCATTAAATATCCCTTTTCTATTTAGGTAATAATTTAGTTACGAATTTAGGGTATTTTCCTATTATTCTCTCTTTGTAAATTCATATTTTTGACCCAACAAATTCTAGAAGATCCATTAAGCAAATCCCATTACTCCTTTCGATTTAATGGGTTTTATTCAATGCTCTATTTAAATATCCATTTAGCTAGGTTTTAAATTCTTTATTTAAATTTTTATTTTTCGCAAAAATTCAGGTTGCTACAAGCTTTCTGATGGGAGTGGAATGTGAGCTTCTTTCTCTATGTCTTCTATCTTCTTCTATTCATCCTTATTCTTCTGCAGCTTCTATATATTAGCTTTCAGAAGCTTCATCTTCCCGTTTGAATCTACCCATTGGAAGCTAGCCGTTGAAGGATGTTTGTTGAGAGGAGACTTTGAGCTTTTTAAGTTTTGTCCATTAGATCTCTAGCTTCATTAGTCCCAACGTCTTTAGGCTATATTTTGTAGCTTCATGCTCGAAGGATAGTTTCATTAATGTTTTGTAAATTCCATGTGCAAATCTGGAAGCTAACCATGTTTCATAAATGTTCTGCAAGCCTAAAAGGACAAGATAGAAAGATATCTCCATACTTTCGGAGGTAGGTTAGATAAAAGAATATAAAGTATGAGGAAGTTCAGAACATTTAAGAATGAATAGATAGTTGCAAAGAATCTCTTTCTGAAAGTCATGGGGTTTCCGACAGTGGTAGGTAGGTTCTGACAGATAGCCCATATAGCTTACACCTGTCAATCATTTAATTTCTTGACCATCTTTTTCGAACAACTTATCTTCCTATCAGTGGAAGAGATAACAAAATATATCTAACTCTTTTACAGATCTCAAAAAGGATATTTTGAATGAGAGGATAATTATTTTTCCCACCAAAAAGATATTTGAATATTTTATGATAGCAGAAAAATATTTATTAGATTCATAAAAGACATTAATATGTAAAAGACATTACATTATGAATAATGAAAACTTATAAGGAAAACAAGATAATGAAATGTTAAGTTTTGTACTGAAAGGCAAAAAGATTATCAAGTACAAGTATACAGAGGTTGATATGAGAACTCGACTTTTAGTTGCAAACAATGTTTTATATAGATAATCGATGTTTTGGGTGTAATCCATGTATGAATGTAATCGATGTTGAATTGAAGTCGATGTGAACATAAAACATGTATAAGTGTAATCGATGTTGAGGCATAATCGATGTTGGAGTAAAATTGATGTTCTAGATGAAATCGTTGTTGAACTGAAATCGATGTTGGAATGAAGTCGATGTTCTAATGAAATCGTTGTTTGAATGAAATCGATGTTTGAATGAAGTCGATGTTCTAATGAAATCGTTGTTTGAATGAAATCGATGTTCAAGAGAAATCAATGTTCGAATGAAATCAATATTCAAGAGAAATCAATGTTTGAATGAAATCAATGTTCAAGAGAATTCGATGTTTGAATGAAATCGATGTTCAAGAGAAATCGATGTTGAAGTGAAATCGATGTTCAAGAGAGATCGATGTTTGAACGAAATCGATGTTCAACATAAGTTGATGTTCGAATGGAGTCGATGTTCAAGTGAAATCGATGTTTGAATGAAATCGATGTTCAACAGAAGTTGATGTTCTAATGAAATTGATGTTCAAATGAAGTCGTTGTTTGAGTGAAATAGATGTTCAAATGAAATCGATGTTTGAATGAAAATGATGTTGAATGAAATCGATGTGTGAATGAAGTCGATGATGAAATCGATGTTTAAGCTGAAGTCGATGTTTAAGTGACGCAATCCATGTTGACTTAAATAGTAATATTTAAGGGATAGTTGCTCAACAGAAATTAGGTGATGTCTCACAAATTGTGTGAGATCAGTCACCATGCTCTTTAATCTGCCTAAATCATTTTTCATAAGTTGGAGCTCAGATCTTACTTCACATATAGCTTTGGCTTGAGAGCTTTGACTGTGAACAAAAGATGCCAAATCTGCCTGAAGTGAACAAAATAGCTCTCCATGAGCATCCGACTGAGCGACAACAGGGTCTAGATGAACACATACCTTCATTTTCTTGGATTTATTATGACCCCTTCAAGTGAGCCTAGGAATACTGCTAGTTACAACCTTTTCTTTTTCTACAGCAACAACAGCTAGCTCATCATGCATGGCTGCAAAATCTGTATGCTGGTGAGCATTATTATCATCATCATCAGACGCATCTTCCATTATACCTTCTTGAAAGGGATCTTCAAAGTCGGTAGCAGTAGGCTCTCCCTGAGCTAGAGCATCTTCCATATGAACTTCTTCTAATTGGCCTTGAGGCCTACCATCTGGAACAACTTCTTCATGCTCTTCTTCAATATGAGTTTCTTCAACTGAAGCACTAAGTGATTCTTCAATAAGGATTTCTACATGCTCCCCCTTAGTATGAGCAGCTTTCTCAAAAGGACTGACAAAAGTTTCCTGTACAACAGGAGTTTTAGATGTAGGTGCAGGTATAACACTTTCAGCTGATTGCCCAAAGGGCTCAATGTGTTCAGGAGCAATATCTTCAATTCTCCGTTCAGACAATGTGGATACAACAGGTCCATCATCCCTAACTATAGTCTCAGCTTCTTGAACAGATGGAGCATCAGTAGTAGAGGTATCGTCTATGATGGCTTCTCCTTCAGCCATGGAAGTTTTTGACCAAACATTTACTGACAGGAAAAAACCACTTTTCTTTAAGTTCCTGGTTCGGATGGGCTACCCATTTTTTTCCAAAAGTTCCCCTTCCTGATCAACTTCAAACTGTCGAAAATTTTTGGTAAGTAGATGAGCATAAGGAAGGGATACTACCAACTTGTTCTTCTTATCCCAAATATGTTCATTTGCAAATTTCATCTTATCAAACATAATTTGTGCCATATTTACATTCTGATTTTGCACAGCCCAAAAGATGATATCAGCGTCTCCTTTTGTGCATTGAGAAAAAGTGGCACTGCGAGGTACTAAAATTTGGCAAACAATGAAGTGTAGTTGTAAGACCCCGCGAATTTTGTTCATTTTATTTTGTGCATGTGATATTTACCTGTTGTGTATATGGTGCGTATATTAAATACCCAACTTGCCCAGCCCTATAAGAACACCCTTTTCTGGCCGCGCCAAGTCTTTTGGGTCATTGGAGAAGCTAGGGTTTCCCGTGGTGAAAAGCTGATCTTTGGAGAGCTGAATCCGGCGGCTAGAGGTGTAACGTCATGAATTTTTCAGATCTGAGTTTTAGTGTTTTGGTGGGGTGCTCATGACCAAAGTGGGGTCATAGAGCTATGGTTGTGGTCTTCGCGCATTGTGTAGGCATTGTGGGCTTTCAGTTTTAGTCTGTTAGTCTTCTGGTGAAGAGGCGTCGGGGTTGCTGGATGCGTTTAAAATGTGGCAGCTTCATTGGACGTGATTCACTTATTGCCTTTGTGTTGAGCGGCTTGTCGTTTTCTCAATGATGTCGGTCTTGGCGGCCGTGTTTAAAGTTTAAACGCGGCGTCTGAAGGCAACACAATTTACAGATGTGTTTCAAATCTGTCGTTTCAGCCAGACAGAGCAGTAAAGGCTCTGTCCGGCGTGGGGAGCTGCTGCGGAGCTTCCGTGGCGTCTTCTGTGGCTCGTGCGGTGTTTACGGCTTTCCGGTGGTTCGTGCGGCGTGGGGTCCACACGGGAACGGTGTTTGAAGCATGAGTGCACAGGTGGCGTGGAGATTTTGCGTCCCTCGAGCTCGCTTGAGTGGTAGGGAGACTTCCCTCTTGTGGTTTAATTTCCTTTTTACGGTTTTAATGGGCGGTGCATGTGTGGGTGGCTTGTTATGAGTTGAATATCATGTTTACTGCTTTGAAACAAGGTTTGTATCGATGGGTTGTGCGTGGTGTGCCCGTGGGGAAGGTGGGGTTTGGCCTGTGCGCTGGCCCCCTCTACTACGTTTGGAAACACGGCGGGCTTCCTCGACGCGTTCAGCTGAACGCGTCGCTTTGTGTAGACGCGACATGGGTTTTAGTCCGATGGGTGAGGCGGTGGCATGAACACGACCCCTTGATCCGATGCGTTTCTTTGGAACGCGTCTGAGTTGTCGGATGCGTCTTGAGTGTTGACCGATTGTTTGACCGATTGGACTTTGAGGCGGCGTGTCGGGCTGACGCGACTTGGTCGCGGTGCTAGGCCCTGCCGCGTTACCGCTTTGTGGCGCGTCCTATTAGTTGGACGTGATTACAGTGGCATTGTACAGGTCCGACGCGACCTGGTTGTGGTGCTTGGCCCTGGCACGTTAAGGTTTAGTGTGGCATCTAGGAGGATCGACGTGATTTGTAAGGCGTCGACTGTCTCCGACGCATTTTGACTTCTGTGGTCATTTTATGATGGCCGGGCACTGAGGGTCCTGCATGGATCTAGCCCTAGTGTTGAATTAATATGCTCGTCACTGTTAGTAGAGCATGTATAAGGATTAATATGGTTATTTGGGAATTCATATTGTGTTTAAGAGGTTATTACGTTAAATGGCTAATATGTGACAAATTGTTTGTGGCCGTGGAGGTCGTGATACGACCAGTGACATGCTTGTTTACTCTATTAATGGGATTTATGTGAATATGGTCGATTGTTGGCTTGGAAGCCATGAGGTGGCCAATGGTTGGCTGTGTCATACTGTGAATTCCGCATTTTATAGTGTGTGGCTGCTCAAAGGTCATATGGTGACTAGTGATGGGCCAGTTGTGGTCAGATATTGAGGTTTAAGTTTTATGTTTATGTTAAGTGACTGGCGTGGTTTGTGTGCTTTCCGAGGTTGGTGGTCCGACGCCTATTACGGAATGCCTCTTCAATTGGGTACCCCAGGTTCTTTGCAAGCTAGGTACATTGTGTTTGTTGTGCTCGGGGTTTGTCCCGATACAGTGTGGTACCATTGAGGTCTGTGTCATCTTCCTGGACACCCTCACTCCTGAGTTTGAGTTGTACGTCCGGCTGAGGGAAAGACGACAGAGGGCAGTGACTTGTGTTGAGCTGGTTTTACGTTTGGTCGCTTGTAGCACGCTCGTGGTTGGGGTACGGACACTAGTAGATGTACTGAGCCCCAGCTAGTCCTGTTGCCAGTGCCTCACTTTAGGGAGCTCGGGCCTGAGTCCCTAAAGGTGCTAGAAATGGGCCTGCAGTGTGTGTGAGGTTGCAGGTGGTGGTGGTGTTTGTTGGTCTCCACAGTTAGTTGCTTGACTTGTGAGTTTGTGTAGCCGTAGCTGGACTGAGGGTCTGTGTCTACGAGACTGAGAGGTAGTTCTTGTGCTGTGTTGTCCGAGTTAGATACTGGTTTGATTAGCCAGTAGTCTGTTCCCGTGTGGTGGCGTCGTTCCTTTCCGACTCGTGCTTTGCCACCGGTTGTGGCTTTTGTGTTGCTACTCGTTAATTGAGGTTTTCCTCAGTGGGGTGTGCCTTGGTGGTGGCACAGTTGAGGTTGTGGTTCTGTGGAAGTACCTCATGGTGGTAGGTACCTGCACCCCTCGTGGGGGTGTTTTTGTTGTGGTACCTTGAGGTAGAAGGTACTTGTACCCTTCGTGGGTTGCTTTATGATTTTGTGGTGGTACATTGTGTACCAGCCTTTCCAAGTGTTGAGGTGGACTTGTGTTTTTATGGAGGGCGTGTGTTGTGACTTGTCACCCATTGTGTTTTACCTATTTTGAGTAAGTTTCCATGTATGGTTTAGTGTGTAGTGGATTGGCTTGTGATTGCCAATCCTGTTACCCTACGTGGGTGGGTTGCCTGTGAAGCATGTGGCTTAGGCGACCAGTTGTTGTGGTGTTTTTCCTGTGAGGCTTGTGGCCTAAGCGTTCAGTGGTTGGTGGACTAGTAGTGTGGTGCTAGTCCTGTTGTTTCCTCTTACTTTCCGAGGTTGTGTTCAGTTGGGGTGTTTATGTTTAATTGTAGTTCATATATGAATGTGGTGTGGCTTGGTTGCCAGTGAGACCCTTAGGGGTTAAGGACGTGGTTGCTCCTCTTTAGTTTTGTGCGCTGCTTTTGGGAGTTCCCTGCTGAGCCGGTGACTTGTTGAAGCTCACTCCCTTACATTCCTTTCAGGTGTAGCCATTTGTGTCGCTTACAGAGGCGTTGTGGTAGACTTGTACCACCAGCAGTTGAGTTGTAGTCGTGTTGTGTGAGCTTGTGCTCCCTCGGGGTATGCCCCAGGTAGTTGTACTTTTAATTGGGCATGTAATAATGTATTGGGACAGTTGTACAATGTGGTTTACAGATATGAGCACATGTACTTTCTTGTGTCTTATACTATAGTTGTTGTCTTTATATTCTTACTTGATACTTGTGTGAGATATCCCTTACGAGACTTCGGTCCGTTCGCGGGAGGCGGATCTGGATATGGAGCCTTATTGGGCATAAATATCCAGAGCCGTCACAGTTGGTATCAGAGCATGGTCCAGTTAGAATATGAAAATACATTGAGGTTACAATGCCCCAATACATGGATTAATGTCCACTGCTGATAGTAAGTCTGCAGTTGTGTGGTATAAAGTGGTTTTTACGTGAGCTTTTAGCACGTAAACTGTGTGTTTTTGTTTGCTAAATTGGCAGTTTTCAGCAGTTGTTGAAGTACAGTGTGGTTAGTGGTATGAGTTGCGTGGTTGCACTAGTGTGCCAAGGTGCAGTTAAAGTATAGTATCTAATGGTTTTTATTGGCAGTTATTAAGAGAATCAGTGAAATTAGTTGTATTAGTTAGTAAAGGTAAAGGGCGTTCTCAGAAAGAAAGGAATAGAGTTGGCAGAGACAGGTACAGGATGGTGATGTGGCAGAGTAGTAGTGGGGTCAGAGTTATATGTTAAAGATTGGTAATTATGTGAACTGTGGTTGGGAACCTTAGCAGAGGTGCTTGTTGTGTTTAAGATTTGTAATAATGAGTGTTTAAGGAGCTGTTTGGTTGATAATGTGAGTAATAGAATGAAAGGTTTGAAGTAAGCAAGTGAGGCAAATTGGTTTTAGACAAAGTAGTGGTAAATAGAAAAGAGGTAGTTTATGGTAGTTAGATTAAAGTGTGTTTTGTGTTTAGAGATGATTGCGGTCAGAGTTTAAGAATGATACTATGATTAGTAAAGGTGTTAATGAAAAATTTGATATAGAAATCCATGTAAGCACGGGCAAAGAAGATTAGTTGAGTAGAGAGGAATCAGTATGCAGTTAGATTTTTTGAGAATTTCATTAGGAAGAAGTTTGTTTATTAAATGGCAGTTTATGAGGATGTGAATGAATGACTGGTAAGAAAGTATAGCATCGTAATGAGATTAGTGATGGCCAGTAATTGTGTATGATCAATGAAATAAAGGCATCAAGCAGGGTAGATTGTGAATCTAAAGAAAATGGTTCTTAAATTAAGTGTTGATAATGTTTTAAAGGTAGATGATGTATATGAGTATGAGCTGCAATATGAATGACAAGGGTCATAAAGTGATTAGTACAGGAAAATTAGTCAAATAGCAGAACATGTTGTAGAGATGTTTAATGTGGTTAGCAGTAAATATAAAGTTAAGTGTTATTGATCACAGAAACAAAGGGTATAGTCAGGATTTGCATGGTAATGTGTGGAGGTAATTTAGTTGAGTGGAGGTATGAATATCAGTGAAGAAGGGCAGACCAATTAAAAGGCAGTAGGCAGATTAGGTCATGGCAGAGATGAATAGAAATGATAAGGAATATATATAGAGATTGGAATTGATAAGTGTAGAAAGAAAAAAAAGTGCAGTCAGTTAAGCGGTAGAAGGTCTGAGATAAAGTGTCATCTATTCAAGAAAGAGATTAATAGAATTGAAGGCATGTTATATGCAAAGTGAGTGAGCAGTGTCAGTCTTCTAGTAAAGAAGTGCAATATCATAGCAATGGAAGCAAATATTTTAAAGAAAATATTAAATGCATTTGTTTAAGTAGTTAGAGGGTATGGTATGAATTAAGGAAGGTATATGAACAACAAAGTAAGTCAGTGGCAATATAGTAGAGTCAGAATAAAAGTGCAAGTGAAAATAAATGAAATTGTCAATGAGGCCAGAGTTTGCAGGGCATTTTGTCAGGTATTTACTGTAAATCAGAATGGCGTAGTGGAAGCATGAAAGATTTACAGATTATATTAGATTTGCCGAATTACAAGAAAATTTTTTAAAGTTTTGCACAAGTACATCAAGGAAGGCGGTAATTCTCAGTTAAAAAAGAGTCCAGGCAATATGAGCAGAGTGGTATAAAGAGGCAGGATATTCAGTTAACAGTAATTTGATTTTTATTGAGAAAGCTGGTGTAGACACCCGATTCTGAGTTACAAGTCGAACCTCATTTCTTGTTATCTTAATGAGCCCCAAGTTGGTCATTCACTTTGAGCCCATCATTAGCCTTGCTTTGAGCCCATTAAGAGCCCAATTTCATGATATCCTGTCCATTATCCTTTTAAAAGAGTCCTTGTGCCTTAAATACCAATTATTCTCTCATTTGATTGGCCCATTATTGATAATTTTCAATATTCCTTAACGCGACGGGTCGGGATGCCACGTTAGTCTTATCGCGCCCCCTATGGCCGTTGCGCCAGCCCATGCATATCCATGCACGTGACTTTAAAGTCGCGCCCCTCATGGCCATCGCGTTCCTCCATGTCGCGCCCCTACGACTCGTCGCGACTACAGCCGCATGCGCTGGCTTCCGCAACCACCTCCTCTTTATCCTCTATTGGCCTTATCATCATCCCATGCAACCTCCCAACCCCCCTGAGCGCAGTGTGAGGCTCCAGGACCCTTGGAGACCTCCTTAGGACTCTCCCATGCGATTTTCAATTAGATTTATCCTCTCATTTTGGTCATTATCACTTGAAAATGGGATTTTCTCTCTCCAGCTCTATAAAAGCAAGGCCTCTCCTTCAGAGGAGAAGGGAGCCTCATTTTATCACGAAGTGCTGCAAACATTTCTGATCTGGATATGGACTTAAGCTGTAGCTCTCCCTTTCCTTCTCTTTCTACCTAATTCACATCAAGCATGGACATCTCCTTATCCTTGGATCTGGTGATGAGGAGGCGACCTCTTACATCTTCCGGAGCTTCTACGACACCAAGGACGCCATGCAACACCAGGAGTCGCCCCATGAGGGAGGCGGGTGACGCGATAAAGATACGCGCCCTGCCCAGGCGTCGTGATCTCAGGCCCATCGCGACGGGGTTTCCTACGACGACCCTCCTTATACCGGTATGATTATACAATCCCGTCGGTATAGTGAGTCCTGATGAACAGTCCATCCCCATGTATTTTTAAATTAATTACATGCTTATTTTGGTGATAAACAAAACACTGTCAAAAGTTTTCTAACTATGTTTTATTTAGCCTTAAGCACAGGAAATACCCAAAGAAAGTCAAGCATTGTGGTAAGTACTTACATACATTGTTTTCAGAAGAGCTATAACGATTCCTTCATTAACTGTAACGATTTCCTCACAAGTACAACGATTTACTTGTAAGATTGAAAAACCTTGCTGTGTCAAACAAGTCGATGTTATAACGACTCTGTAAGTTATCGTAACGACTCTTCAGAAGTTATAACGACTGCTCATTATAACGACTCTGTAAGTTATCGTAACGACTTCTTCAGAAGTTATAACGACTTGCTCATTATAACGACTCTGTAAGTTATCGTAACGACTCTTCAGAAGTTATAACGACTTGCTCATTATAACGACTCTGTAAGTTATCGTAACGACTTCTTCAGAAGTTATAACGACTTGCTCATCATAACGATTCTGTAAGTTATCGTAACGATTTCTTTAGAAGTTATAACGACTTGCTCGTCATAACGATTCTGTAAGTCATCGTAACGATTTCTTAGAAAGTTATAACGACTTGCTCGTCATAACGATTCTGTAAGTCATCGTAACGATTTCTTTAGAAAGTTATAACGACTTGCTCGTCATAACGATTCTGTAAGTCATCGTAACGATTTCTTTAGAAAGTTATAACGACTTGCTCGTCATAACGATTCTGTAAGTCATCGTAACGATTTCTTTAGAAAGTTATAACGACTTGCTCGTCATAACGATTCTGTAAGTCATCGTAACGATTTCTTTAGAAAATTATAACGACTTGCTCGTCATAACGATTCTGTAAGTCACCGTAACGACTTCTTAGAAAGTTATAACGACTTGGTTGTGATAACGATTTCATAAGTTATCATAACGACTTCTTCTGAGTCTATAGCAATTTGTTCACAACGATTCTATCAGACTATCATAACGATTGCATAAGTCATGTTTCTATTAATTAATTGTTATCTTGATTTAAGATACGTTGAATAGTCAAAGTTGCATCACGTCTGTTTGACTGCCATGCATTTAATAAAGACTGAACGTATCTCTGCATGGATACGGAACATATCTTCCATTCTCGTGTATTCTCTGCATGCATCTTTTAGAACGATAAACTGTCACTACTATATTTGTGTCTATCTGCTCTGACGTTGATTGACATCTGGAGATAGTATAGCTGTCTACCATTAAAGCTCAACCTTGCAGAACCTTGAGGATGTACTATCCTACAACATTGGACACAGAAAGAACTACAAGCCAACTCAGAAGATCTCATCACTTTGCGTGCTCCAAAGAACAAAAGACTGTCGACAGGAAGCTTCCACAAATCCTTCAGTCTAACGTACACCAAAGCTGTGAGACAACGGTCATCTCTTCGTCCTCATTCAAATTGGAGATATAAATACAAGACGAAGTTCTGAAGACAAGATACACACAGAAGAAGAAAGCATTATTTCATATTCAAGAGAGACCAGAACTCTGTAGCTTTTTCAAGTCTTCAAGATCTCTAGAGCCAGAATCATTCCTTCCTTCGATCTTGGCTCTTAGCTCCTTGTGCTGTGAGAAGAAAAATTAAGGAAGAGCTAGATTAGTTCTGAGAGAAGCACATGTGTAGATCTCTGTCTCTCAGTGCTTGTAGCTTCAGATTGAGTGTTGTAAAAGCTTGATCTAGGGGCTAGTCATTTCTTTCAAGATTTTCTTGTGTTTTTCCCTCGTGTGTGAAGGAAGACCTGGTGGTTTCCAGGGGGTGTGTTTCCCTTCAGGAGTGAAGGAAGACCTGGTGGTACCAGGGTGTTGTGTTTCCTTCAGGAGTGAAGGAAGACCAGCTGAGCTGGGTGGTTGTTTTTGTCCATAGGGGGACTGTACCCTAGTTAGTGAAATCCTGAGGGTTGCTCAGGGACTGGACGTAGGACTCCTAAGGAGAGGAGATCCGAACCAGGATAAATCTGTGTGTTGTGTATTGTCTTCATTGTGTGATTGTTGTTTTTACTAACCATTACTAATCTCTTTCAAGAACTCTTTATGTTTGTTTGAGTTCAGGTTTTTATCAGATAAATTTATTTAAAGACCCATTCACCCCCCCTCTGGGTTAGCCAACCGGGCAACAAGTGGTATCAGAGCGAGTCTCTTCGACAAAGAACAAGATCCAACGATCTGAAGAGTAAAGATCCATGGCAGCCCAAGGTCACTTCGAAGGTCAGTCTGTCAACAGACCTCCTTTGTTCGACGGTGAAGATTATACGTATTGGAAGACCAGGATGGAATACTTTCTACAAGGCCACGACTATCAAATCTGGTCGATAGTGGAAGAAGGTGATCTGGTCGTCACAAATGAGAAAGCACAATGGACAGATGAAGATAGAAAGAAAATCTCCTTGAACTGTAAAGCCAAGAGCATTCTATGTTGTGCTCTAAGCAAGAAGGAGTTCAACAGAGTCTCAGCATGCAAATCCTCCATGGAAATGTGGGAAAAGCTAAGGATTACGTATGAAGGTACAGACAAAGTAAAGGAGACAAGAATCGACATTCTTGTCACTCAGTATGAAAGATTTCAAATGCAATCAGGTGAGTCTATTACCCAAATGTTTAGTCGATTTACTGACATCACTAATGGTCTAGCCAGTCTAGGAAAGTCATATGAGGTTGCAGATATGGTAAGGAAGATTCTCAGATCCTTGCCATCTTCATGGACGCAAAGGTCACAGCTATCGAAGAAGCTAATGACCTTAAGAGAATGTCAGTAGAAAAGCTCATCGGGTCTCTCATGGCCCATGAAATAAACATGGAAAGATTAGGAGAATCCTCCAGTAGAAAGAAGCAGTCCAATGCGCTTAAAGCTAATGGGGACTCATCTGAAGAATCCTTGGATAACAGTGAAGATAGCAAAGATAGTGATGATGAAGAAGCCATGCTGTCAAAAAGATTGCAGAGAATCTTGGCCAAGAAGAAGAAGTTCCAGTCTGGTAGGAGGTACTTCAAGAAAAACAAAGATCTCAAGAGACCAGACGGAAAAGATCAGAAGAGGAATGAGCCACTTTGCTATGAATGCAAGAAGCCTGGACATATCAAGGCAGACTGTCCAATGCTAAAGAAAAATGATCACAAGAAGAAGGACAGCTCCAAAAAGTTCAGAAGATACAAAAAGAAAGCCATGGCAGCTGCATGGGAAAACAGCAGCGACTCAGACAGTGAGTCAAGCTCCAGCAGTGAAGAAGAAGAAGCCAACCTGGCTTTTATGGCAAATACCGGGGATAAGGTAACTTCTGATTCCTCTTTTGATTCCTGTAATGATTCAGATTCCGATAATTGGAAAGTGCCTTTAATGAACTTTACGATAAGTATAAAGAAGTGTCTAAACTACTTAAGGTTAGCAAGAAAAATATCACCTGTCTCGAAAATACCAACTCAGATTTAAAATCTGAAAATGAAGAACTAGAAAAACAAATAATGGAGCTTAGAGAAGAAATGAACTATTATGTGAAAACTTAAAGGACAAGAACAAACAAATCATTAAACTAGAAAAACAGGAAAGCTCAGATGATTTAAGAAAAACGGTAAAAGAATTAAATGAAGAAAACAATACACTAGCAAGCACCTTAGAAAAGTTTACAAATGGGAAGAACTCCTTATTACTAAAGGTGCTAGAAGATCTGGTAAGAACAAACGAGGTAGGATACATACCTCCAGTAAATGAAGAAGAAATAGTCTATCCTGAAAAATATCCAACTCCTAAATTCACTCCAGAACAAGATGTGGCATATAAAGCTATTTTAAGTATATAGAAAGAGTAACAATAACATCATGTTGTAGTCACTGTAATAAGCTAGGACATTTAAAATCCACCTGTCCAACAAGACATAAGAAGTGGATAATAAAAAGTAAAAATAATGATACTGACCCATCAGGACCCAAAAGAACTTGGGTACCTAAATCTTGATGTCTTTATTTCAGGTTAACCTTCGAGCATCCAAATGGTATTTGGATAGCGGGTGCTCAAGGCACATGACAGGAAACCTGAAGCTTTTCTCCCATCTCCAAGATGAAGAAGGAACAGTTACTTATGGAGATAATGGAAAAGGAACTGTAGTAGGCAGTGGATCAGTAAACAGCAAAGGAAAAACAGTCATAGAAGATGTGCTGTTAGTCAAAGGATTGAAGCACAACCTCATCAGTATAAGTCAGCTGTGTGATAGAGGACATCAAATCAAATTTCAAGAGTCAAAATGCAGCATACTAAAGGATGGAGCAGTCATCTTTGAAGCAAATAGAGAGAAGAATCTGTACGTGCTCTACCTTGAAGAACTCAAAGAGCAAAATGTATGTCTGGTAGCCAGCAAAGACAAATCAACTGATCTGTGGCACAGAAGGCTAGGCCACTGCAGCTTGGATGGCTTGAGCAAGCTCAGAAAGAGGAATCTTGTGGAAGGTCTACCGAAAATCAATGGTAAATTAGAAAGTGTTTGCAGACCTTGTGCTAAGGGAAAGCACACAAAGAGTTCCTTCAAGTCAAAGACGGTGGTGACCACCTCAAAACCCTTAGAGCTCCTACATATGGATCTATTTGGGCCAATGAGAACTACCAGTCTTGGAGGAAAGAATTTGGATTTGTTATAGTAGATGACTACTCAAGATTCACATGGGTATCTTTCTTAGAACATAAAGATGATACTTTTGATAATTTGTCTGTTTCAGCAGGAAAGTCCAGAAAGATCAGAAGTTCAGTATAGTATCCATTCGATCTGATCATGGTGGTGAGTTCCAAAATGAAAAGTTTGCTAGATTCTGTGATGATCAAGGAATTCAGCACAATTTCTCAGCACCAAGGACACCACAGCAAAATGGTATAGCTGAACGGAAGAACCGAACTCTCTTGGATATGGCAAGAACCATGCTTTGTGAATATGAGTTACCAAGATATTTCTGGGCAGAAGCAGTCAACACAGCCAGCTATATTGTCAACAGAGTCATGATCAGGCCAATCCTGAAGAAGACTGCATATGAGCTGTTTAAAGGAAGAAGCCAAAGATCAGCCATTTCAGAACCTTTGGATGTCCTTGCTTTATACACAACACGGAAAAAGGGATATTGGTAAGTTGGATGCCAAATCAGATGAAGGCATCTTCATGGGGTAACATCTAACCCAAAGGCTATAGAGTGTTAATAAACGTACCTTATTGATTGAACAGTCTGTACACATTATTTTTGATGAAACTAACCCTTCCTTGAGGAAGGAAGTAGAAAGTGATAATGATGATGCAGATGAACTGTCCAATAAACTGAAAGACACATCACTTGAAGACAAGGATGATCCGCCTCTGGAGAATTGCAACAAGAAGAGAAATTTCTCATGAAACTCTTCCAAAGGAATGGAGATACAAGAAAGATCATCCACCTGAAAACATCATTGGTGATCCATCTGTAGGGGTAAGAACAAGAGGTAACGTGATTCCTTGTGATTACCTTGCTTTTGTATCTCAAATAGAGCCTAAGACAGTCAATGAAGCCTTAACTGATGAATCTTGGATAATAGCAATGCAAGATGAATTAAATCAATTCAAGAGAAACCAAGTATGGTCACTTGTTCCTAGACCATCAGACCATCCTGTGATCGGCACCAAATGGGTGTTCAGAAACAAATTGGATGAATCTGGTGTAATTCTAAGAAACAAGGCCAGACTGGTGGCTCAAGGCTATTGTCAAGAGGAAGGCATAGATTTTGATGAAACCTATGCACCAGTGGCTAGACTTGAGGCTATTAGAATTTTACTTGCTTATGCATCTGCATTAGATCTAAAGTTATTTCAAATGGATGTTAAATCTGCCTTTCTAAATGGTTTTATTAAAGAAGAAGTTTATGTGGAACAACCGCCGGGTTTTGATGATACAGACTTTCCGAATCATGTTTTTAAATTGCATAAGGCTTTATATGGTTTAAAACAAGCACCTAGAGCCTGGTATGAAAGACTTAGTTCTTTTCTCCTAAAACATGGTTTCAGTAGAGGTCAAGTAGATAGCACTCTTTTTATAAAAACAAAAGTCAAAAATATACTGTTGGTTCAATTTATGTGGATGACATCATCTTTGGATCTACTGATGAATCCTTGTGCAAGTATTTTGAAAAGCTAATGCAGGGAGAATTTGAGATGAGTATGATGGGAGAGCTTAACTACTTCCTTGGACTTCAAATCAAACAAGGAAAGGAAGGAACTCACATCTGTCAAGCAAAGTACACCAGAGAACTGCTAAAGAAATTTGGATTTGAAAACACCAAGCCACTGTCAACACCAATGGGTACATCAACTAGGATGGACAGTGACAAGGATGGTAAGAAGGTAGATCAAAAGATCTACAGAGGTATGATAGGTTCATTACTTTATCTAACCGCAAGTAGACCTGATATATTATTTAGTGTATGCATGTGTGCTAGATATCAAGCCGACCCTAGAGAGTCACATTTAATTTCTGTGAAAAGAATTTTAGATACTTAGCCAGGACTCATGATCTAGGACTATGGTATCCAAACTCCTGTGATGTAAATTTAGTAGGATATTCTGATGCTGACTATGCTGGATGCAAGGTAGATAGAAAAAGCACCAGTGGTTGCTGTCAATTTCTTGCAGGGTGTTTAATCTCATGGTCCTCAAGGAAACAAAATTCAGTAGCACTATCTACAGCTGAAGCCGAGTACGTAGCTGCTGGAAGTTGCTGTACACAACTCTTATGGATAAAGCAACAGCTTGAGGATTTTGGACTCAAAATCAAGACAATTCCACTGCTATGTGACAACACCAGTGCTATCAACCTCACCAAAATCCAATTCAGCACTCCAGGACCAAACACATTGAGGTCAGATACCATTTTATTCGTGATCATGTAGCTAATGGCAATATTGAAATATCGTTATTGATACAAACAATCAGTTAGCAGATATTTTCACAAAGGCCTTACCTGAAGAGAGATTTACATCTCTTAGAAGGGAGTTAGGCATGTGTATTTTGTGAAAAGATCTTCATTTAAAGCTGGTATAAAAATTCTCAGAATTTAAGTAGGTTTTCTCTCTCTCTTTTACGGCAAAATCAAAATCATTCAAAATTCTCAGTTTAAGCGTTTCCGTCCGATAAGTCATAGTCTTTCGAGGCGGTCAACCTCGTTTGTTTTTTCTGACGCCTCACCTTTTGGAGCTTTTATTTTCTTTAAATCGATGCGTTAACGATTCCCCTCCTCGTTCACCTTTTTCCCTCTTTCGTCCCGACGCATGAGCCGATGCCCTAGCGACTCTTGCCTCTATCCTCTGCAAATTTGAAGCTTCCATCTCCTTCCCGCGAAATCGTTTGAGGGTTTCTTCTCGTCACCCTTCTCTTCAATCTTTCAAACCTTCTCCCACCTGAATCCATGGCCGCACCAGCTATTGCCGGCAGTGTGGGTGGCTACAGCGCCGAATACCTCACCCCAGCACAGCAGGAGCGTTTCACCTTTGTGAAGACGAAGCTCTGTGGTCACAAGGAAGTAGATATTGAAGATCTGCAGAAGAATGGAATGAGCAGCATTATTGAGAAGATCAACCAGATGAAATGGAAAGGACTTACCACTTGCTCAGAGGTAAGTTATCCGGACTTGGTAAAGGCGTTCTTTGTGTGCTTAAGAACAGAAGAAGATGGGGCCCTCGTTTCTTCGGTCAAGGGCACCCTAATCAGAATCGACCAGGAACTGCTTAGGATGCTGTTTGGAGTAAGCACATCCGGTTTCAGTGGGATTCACTCAGTAGAAACCCAAGAAAAGGGTTTGGGGATTGTTGGGCCGGGGTTCAAGATGAGGGATGGCAAGCTAGATATCAATCAATTAAGTGCCTTCAATCGCCTCCTTCACTTCATTGTATGTCAGATTTTGGTTCCCCGTAGTGCAACCTTCTCCTCTTGCACTAAGGCTGACTCCGACCTAATGTTCTGGGCCATTAAAATGAGGAAATCAATATGGCCGCAGTGATGATAGAGAGAATGAAATATGCCAGGGAACAGATTTGGGACACTAAAAGCAAGTTGAATGTGTCCCTGCCCTATGCCCATTTACTTACCAGGATCTTCAGACACTTCGGTGTAGATGTCTCAGGGGCAGTTGTAGAGAAGATGGGCCAAGCTATCAGGTCCAGAAATCTAAAGAAGAGTGGCTTTTCAGTAGTCAATGGGGTCTGGTCCAAGGCCTCAGTTGCAGAAGGTGAAGCACTCATTGGTGAGCCTTCAGTTGCTCAATCTCAGTGGAAGCAGCTGATGTGATGCCCGAATTGCCACTGGAATCAGGTTCTGTTCCAGTCTTTGTAGAAGCAGAGCAGGAAGGGCCATCTATGGCCAGAAATCAATCAGAGGCAGCAACAGCAGTAAGGAAGAAGAAGAAAGGCCAGCAGCAGCAAATCCAGACTTTCCTGAAGTGCCAGTTGTACTTCTGCTGAAAGGAGAATTGAGGATATTCTCCCAGAGGACATCTTGCCTGTTGTAGAGGAGACTGTGGCATCAGGCCACATTATTGAAGAAGGCCCAGTGGAAGAAGAGCAGCAAAATCCTCAGGATGACTCTATGGAAATGGATGCTCCCTGTCAGGGGGAGACTGGTGCAGTTGCAGAAGATGCTCCACTTGAGGGGGAGCAATCCCAAGAGAAACCAGCTGATGCACCACCAGCCACCAGAGATCAGGAGGAAGTACAGAGAGATTCTGCAAATTTGGATCTCAGAGAAGGGGAGACAGCTAGTTCATCAAGTTCTGATGAGGATAATGATCCACCTCCTCCAGCTACAAAGGGCAAAGAGAAAGTTATAGCTCCTGAAGTACCCCTTTTAGCTGACGCACCATTTGAAAGACAGGTCAAGCAAAAAATTGTCATCAATTTAAAACCTGTGATTGAGAGGTTGGATATTCAGGGTGAGCTGCTTTGTACACTTCAGTCTGATGTGAATTCATTTTTCTGAGCCAAGCTTCAGCCCGCAAGGAACTTGTTCAGATTCGCTCTGCCATGACATGGTTCCATCAAGAAATGGGGACCATGAAGAATTTGTTATCTGACATCCTTCAGGCAGTTGGAGCTCAAGCTCCTCCTCCTCCAGCAGCTCAGGAACCTAACCAAGTGTACCTGAGCCCTCGGGCAACAGCAGCAGCCCCAGCAGGAGGTCCAGCAGCCGCATCATCAGCAGAAGAAATAGCAGCCCCAGATGAAGCCGAGGCAGCAGCAGCGCACCATCAGGGCATCAGGGCCAGCTGAAGATCAGGGCCATCAGGGCCAGCTGAAGAGTCAGGGCCATCAGGGCCAGCTGAAGAGTCAGGGCCATCAGGGCCAGTTGTGTTGGAATCAGGGCCACCAGGGCCGGCAGTGTTGGTTCCTTTGCCTCCCTTGCCTGAAGAAGTGGTTTCAGATCCTCCACCCTTTGCTCCACTTCTACCAACACTCCCATTCCTCCTTCTCCACCCACTAACTTCACAGCTCCACCTGCTCCACCTCACTTCAAAAGGCCTAGATCCAGGCCCATTTCTTCTCCCACACCTTTCCCTCCTCATCCTACCTCATCCTCTCCTGTTTCTTCCACTTCTCATCTTTCTTCTTCTCCAAATTTCGAGGCCCCTCCAGCATCCTCAGCTGGAGCCTCATCCTCTTCTGGTACATCTTCATTTCCAGAAGTAGACTTCTCAATTCTGATGCATTTCTCTACCCCCCTGCACCTCCCTCCTTTATCACTATTATTCCTAAGAATGCCCAAATCGACTCTCCCTTTCTTGATAAAATAAGGATGAGTTTGAAGAGGTTATCCTTAGGTCTGTGCTAAAGGTAGGAGACCACCTTTCCAAGACAGACTCTTCCAGTACTGTCTCAAAGAAACGCAAACTTTTTCCTCCAACACTCCTCTTTACCCACCTTTGTGGTTTTCTCTTACAGTGACCACAAGCATACCTCACTGTACAAAGAATACCTACAAAAGGTTGTTTTGCCACTCTTACAATCTTCCTTTTCTTAACCTCTCTGACCATCTAGACGTAATTCTTCCCTATACTCCTCTGTCTAAAGCCGAAAAATCCAAAATCTTCTCCTCAGCCCACTCCAAAACTGAGGAGCAATGGGCTAGATCTCATAAAGATTTGTACAATCGCTTTCTTCAGGCTAAGGCAGCAAGGTTTCCTCCCAGGGATCACTCCTTAACCCTTTCTGAGTGGTTCAAGTTTCACCACCAGAACACCTGGGCCCCTGCCATTCAGAAGCTAATCAAGCTGATCAGGCATTTCCAAATGTTCAACAACTACAGGTATCTCAACAGATTACCTGAAGTTCAGCTTAGCCAGTTCAAGAGAGCCATCAAGGTCCTTATCCACTCTGAGCAGTCTGAGGAAATCAGAGTAGATTTTGCAACTCTTCATTTACCTGAAGACATCTCCTGCCTCAGATTCATTTCCTGATCATGGAGTCTTCGATTGGTTCAATCATCTTTGAGCGTTTTGCCAGAGTCATGGGCAGAATCAAGATTCAGAAAGGCCTCCAAGTTGGTTTTCCTAGATTTCTATTCCGGGAATATCATAGAGGGTTTGTCAAATCTGATGTTCTTGCCCCTCTACTCTCAGAATGTGAAAGGCTGAATGCCTCCGAATGGTCCAAGCTTTACTCTCTGTCAGCTCAACAGCTAGCTCATCTGAATGCTGCTCAGGCCAGGGAAGGAAAAGCTCTGTCTCTCCTGCCACTTTCTTGGACATGAACTCCATCCATCTGGTCCTTGATCCCTACAAAATTTGGGCTGAAAGGTACAAGGTGTTTCTAGCTCTACGCCATGAACTCAAGGAGAAACAGATTTTCTATCCTGTCACCATGGATCAATTCTTGCCTGTGCAAGCTTTGGTACAACTCTCCTCATCCGCTCCTCCATGGATCCAGATGATTATGACCAGTTTCTTACCAAGCAGCGCAGCATCTATCTCTCCAAGATGGCTTCAACCATGGGACCAACCTTCTTCATTGAGAGTGGTGCCTTTAGGCAATTTTTTATGCGTCAGGAAGAGCAGGCCTGGGAAGCTATTTCTCATTATGCCTCCCTTCTCTCTCCTGCTTATTATTTGCCTGTACCTCCACAAGCTTAATGAATGGGTTGTGCTCTTTCTCCTCATTGTCTCTTATTCTTTGTCTCTTTCCTATACTTTTTGCTTAATGACAAAAAGGGGGAGAATGTTACCTACATTTGTCTGATACATTCTTGAATCATGCTTGAAGTACTTTTATTCCTGTTTACTGTTAAGTACTACTTAAATGTTGATCATAGTTTTGTCATCACCAAAAAGGGGGAGATTGATGAACAGTCCATCCCCATGCTTTTAAATTAATTACATGCTTATTTTGGTGATAAACAAAACACTGTCAAAAGTTTTTCTAACTATGTTTTATTTAGCCTTAAGCACAGGAAATACCCAAAGAAAGTCAAGCATTTGTGGTAAGTATACATACATTGTTTTCAGAAGAGCTATAACGATTCCTTCATTAACTGTAACGATTCCTCACAAGTACAACGATTTACTTGTAAGATTGAATAACCTTGCTGTGTCAAACAAGTCGATGTTATAACGACTCTGTAAGTTATCGTAACGACTTCTTCAGAAGTTATAACGACTTGCTCATTATAACGACTCTGTAAGTTATCGTAACGACTTCTTCAGAAGTTATAACGACTTGCTCATTATAACGACTCTGTAAGTTATCGTAACGACTTCTTCAGAAGTTATAACGACTTGCTCATTATAACGACTCGGTAAGTTATCGTAACGACTTCTTCAAAAGTTATAACGACTTGCTCGTCATAACGATTCTGTAAGTCATCGTAACGATTTCTTTAGAAAGTTATAACGACTTGCTCGTCATAACGATTCTGTAAGTCACCGTAACGATTTCTTTAGAAAGTTATAACGACTTGCTCGTCATAACGATTCTGTAAGTCATCGTAACGATTTCTTTAGAAAATTATAACGACTTGCTCGTCATAACGATTCTGTAAGTCATCGTAACGATTTCTTTAGAAAGTTATAACGACTTGCTCGTCATAACGATTCTGTAAGTCATCGTAACGATTTCTTTAGAAAGTTATAACGACTTGCTCGTCATAACGATTCTGTAAGTCAGCGTAACGATTCCTTTAGAAAGTTATAACGACTTGGTTGTGATAACGATTTCATAAGTTATCATAACGACTTCTTCTGAGTCTATAGCAATTTGTTCACAACGATTCTATCAGACTATCATAACGATTGCATAAGTCATGTTTCTATTAATTAATTGTTTATCTTGATTTAAGATACGTTGAATAGTCAAAGTTGCATCACGTCTGTTTGACTGCCATGCATTTAATAAAGACTGAACGTATCTCTGCATGGATACGGAACATATCTTCCATTCTCGTGTATTCTCTGCATGCATCTTTTAGAACGATAAACTGTCACTACTATATTGTATCTATCTGCTCTGACGTTGATTGACATCTGGAGATAGTATAGCTGTCTACCATTAAAGCTCAACCTTGCAGAACCTTGAGGATGTACTATCCTACAACATTGGACACAGAAAGAACTACAAGCCAACTCAGAAGATCTCATCACTTTGCGTGCTCCAAAGAACAGAAGACTGTCGACAGGAAGCTTCCACAAATCCTTCAGTCTAACGTACACCAAAGCTGTGAGACAACGGTCATCTCTTCGTCCTCATTCAAATTGGAGATATAAATACAAGACGAAGTTCTGAAGACAAAGATACACACAGAAGAAGAAAGCATTATTCATATTCAAGAGAGACCAGAACTCTGTAGCTTTCAAGTCTTCAAGATCTCTAGAGCCAGAAATTCATTCCTTTCGATCTTGGCTCTTAGCCTTGTGCTGTGTCAAGAAAAATTAAGGAAGAGCTAGATTAGTTCTGAGAGAATGCACATTGTGTAGATCTTTGTCTCTCAGTGCTTGTAGCTTCAGATTGAGTGTTGTAAAAGCTTGATCTAGGGGCTAGTCATTTCTTTCAAGATTTTCTTGTGTTTTCCCTTCGTGTGTGAAGGAAGACCTGGTGGTTTCCAGGGTGGTGTGTTTTCCTTCAGGAGTGAAGGAAGACCTGGTGGTACCAGGGTGTTGTGTTCCCTTCAGGAGTGAAGGAAGACCAGCTGAGCTGGGTGGTTGTTTTTGTCCATAGGGGGACTGTACCCTAGTTAGTGAAATCCTGAGGGTTGCTCAGGGACTGGACGTAGGACTCCTAAGGAAGGAGATCCGAACCAGGATAAATCTGTGTGTTGTGTATTGTCTTCATTGTGTGATTGTTGTTTTTACTAACCATTACTAATCTCTTTCAAGAACTCTTATGTTTGTTTGAGTTCAGGTTTTTATCAGATAAATTTTATTTAAAGACCCATTCACCCCCCCTCTGGGTTAGCCAACCGGGCAACAAGTCCCGTCATAGTGGGACATTTACCAAAACACTAGCACATGGCTGAGATGCTCATAATATAGATACAAAGTAGTGAAGTAAAAGAACTACTTGTATTCATTCCATTCATCATCCACATTAACATACATGGTCAAATAACAATTTTTACGACAACTAAAGTCCAAATAAATAAAATACTAAATAGTTACATAGCTCATCCACAATTACATAATTTCAATTACAATGCCTCAACTAATACTATGAAAGCAAAAGTCACAACGTCGACTCCACCAAGCTACTCGCCACGCTCGGAGTCACTTCCACGTCTCCTCCAAAGATGTCGGGTCACCAACTAAAATGTACGCCGAAGGAAGGAGTGAGTCTAAAAGACTCAGCAAATACTCCATAACATCATTCATGCATACATCAAGTAGGTTCTACATCCAATTCACGAAGCAAAACATATAGCATGCTTGAAATTGATAAGAGACAACTTATCATGGTATTTCTACAAAATTTAAAACATAGGTACATGACTTAAGACATTCCAAATAAAATCCTATCACATGCTGACTACTCATTTAATCACATTAAGCTACAACATGATAGCAACTAACATGGGATTCTCATGCATAAAAGGAAACATTCCTATCATGGTTTCTACACATTCTTGCACATGCACACTATCATTCATACACTTTAATGTTGCTGTTTTGACATGGATTTAGCAATTCACATCCTTCGCATGAGAGCTACATTCCCGATTATACTACAAATGATAACAATTTAACATGGATTTGTTCACACATAATTGAGACCTACTCCTATCATGGATTCTACACATTTTTACACCTATAAAACATCATCATAAACACATTAGGTTGCTGTTATAACATTATTTCACATTAACATATCATGGATCACAATTTCACAATCTAAGACATTGGTTTCACATGTTTGCACAATTACTCATTCACATAGTCCTCTTTTTACACATTGCACGTTTACACATATTCACACTACACAATTTACACATATTCACATTCACATTTCACAATTTAGTGCCGTGACACATAGTCCAAACCACCATTAGAAGGACACATCACATACACATATTCACATTCACATTTCACAATTTAGTGCCGTGACACATAGTCCAAACCACCATTAGAAGGACACATCACATACACATAACACATAGACGCCACCTAGGCAACACAGTGACGACTCTTGGACTGTGCAGACCGGGAGAACAAGTCTCCACCCTAACCAGTGGTACTTGTCCACCTCTAGGATTTCATCCTAATGCCCTTAGGATCTTAACACATTGAACCTTCCCATGGGGACTTTTCCATGGTATGGTTCCACGGCCCTCTATGGAAGCAATGTCACACATGGCACATTCTTACACATTACACATTCCGATTTTAACACACATATTACACATGATATACACATGTCTTTACATTTTCTTACTTATACACATGGCTCTGTTTTCCTATTCATGATACTACTGCTGACAGAAATCAAACATTCAGTACTTTACACTAATCAGGTTGAAACATACATAATCAACCATGTTCATATTAGCATGCGTTGAACACTCGTTTTCGCATGGAAATTTCATAGAGCACTCTACAGTTATCCACATAACATGAGAATTTAACCACAGACTAATTTCAGGTTTATGATCACACATACAAATTTTCATATTTTTCTAAGTCATATTACATTTACAAAAATTAAAACATTCAATATCATGCCATTTATAATCCAATTTATCATGGAACATAACATGAATGTTTGATTTGACCGTTCACAGGTCTGTACCTATCATTCATAATGTCACAAAAAGTTTTCCCAAACTTTTTTTGCACAACATGCAATTTTTTCGAAGTTTTAAAACAATTTAGGCATGCTCTCTATTTTCTAATACAGAAATTATAACAAGTTTCATAATCATGGAAAAATTCCAAAATTTTCAGAACATGGACTGTCATGCATTTACATCATCAAAAATTTTATGGAAGTCAAATTACACATGGATCATGCAAACAGTAAGCTACCATACCCATGGTCTTCATTTTACATGCATTTCACATAATTCTAACAACTTAGATAAATCACATAAAAGTATAAAAGTCTCACAAACACATTCCATTAACCATATTACATAACATATAGTGTTTACAATATATCCTCATGCGAAAACACATCGGAATTTATCATATAGGAGGAGAGAACAACTCACTGTTCTGTCCTGAATAAGTTAACGGCACAATCTGGCCGTTAAAGGGCATTAACGGCAATATCGTTGGCCGCTAATCGAAGAGCTTGACGGCAAGGGATCTTGCCGTCAAGTTCCGGTCTGTGCAAAAAAGACAGACCGAGCTCCAAATACAAGAAGAATGGGGGAATCCAGGACACGATAAAATCTCATAAAAATGATAGAAACCTCCTAGACACATACATGGACGAAGTGGTGGGTTACTTGCCTCTTGTAAAATCTCCAAAGGGATCAAAGTTGTTGTTGAAGCTCTCCTTGGGCAGTCCCAAGAAGCCTCCAAAACACCTTCTCTCCGTCTTCTGTGGTGTTGTAGCTTCCAGTCCGAGGTCGGGGAAGCCTCCTCCTATGTCCAATCTAGCTTCTAGTCGCTGTAGATCGCCGGATGAAGCTCCAAACCGCCGGATCTGAGCTCTCAAAGCTCAGGTTTTCTCACAGGGCTTAGGGTTTCTCTCCTTCTCCTTGCAAAGAGCCAAGAGGAGGTCTTTGGGTTGCAAAGAGTGGTTTGTTTATAGGAGAGAGACCTCTCAACTCACGCAGGGGTTGATGTGAAGGCTTGAGAGCCGTTGGGGATGTCTCCCCAATGGTTGAGGTAGCTTGCCCCCAGAATTTCGGGGTCTGCAGCGCATGCATGTCAGTGATATTGACGTCCACATCGACGGCCGTTTATTTAAGTATTAACATCCAACGATATGGACGTCGACTCTCATGGACGTCCACCATGTTGACGCCAATTGGCCCTTCATCCAGAACTTAAAAACATGTAGAAACCATGCGTACGGTGTATATATATATGGTATAGTATACACACCATCACACATGCAAACACACAATATTTATAACCTATTTACACACATGCACACATAAGTATCACTAGCTAATATTGTACATAGATATCTACATATGCATATACAAGTCACATAAAATAGAATAAAATGACAAACAAATTCGAGGGCCTTACATTTCCCGTCGCGATCTCAGTAAGTCCACTGTTCTTTTTCCTTTTCCTAGTATAGCTAGCTTATTTAATTCCTATAGGCGACAACTATCTAGGTGGCGATCACATTCCTTATTTCCATACATTTAGATTGAATATATTGTTGTGTGTTTTGGGGGTGCACATTCCCCGTGATTACACCTTTTGGCGATCACGGTTGGACCTTCAGTGCTAGCCTCGTGAGTTTAGCTTGTTTGCCTGCCATGTTGAGTTGTTTAAATGCTTTCCTAGAACCTTGTTAGGTATGTTTTTGTGTTTCTGTTCTCTATCAGGAACGCGACGTATCGCGTCGCCATGATTAGGTCGCGTCCATGCATCCAGACGCGACATGAGGTACATGTCCCTCCTCTTTTGATCACCCTATTTCCGTTCTGGGGGTTCATGTATGTCTTCTCCATGCTATTTACATTCGCGTTTTTTGTTAGAATCCTGCTAGGGTTCGATTTTTTCCTTTTACTTTTCTTGTTTGCATTCGGGTTCTATCACGGTGGGACTGGAGGCCGCGACCTTTTCGCTCCGTGCTTGGAAGTCGCGTTATTAGGTACACATTGTTTGTTATTGATTTTGATCCATGTGTCAGTTTCTGTGCGGTCAATGAGTCTTGCTGTGTTATTTGGGTTGTTCCATGGTTGCTCTGCATCTTAGGATAGTCCGTGCGGTCTTTGTTTGTGTGTGACTAGAGGTCTCAGCATTCTGCTGATATCGCGGCTGGAATTTCGGTCGCGATAGTGTAGCGTCGTATCTGGCCGCCGCAACCTCAGCCGAGGCTTGTTAGTCACTCTGTGTTAGCGTAAGTTAGAAATTGCATGCACCTTGGTGCACCTAGGCGCATGCATACACTTCTGATCCGTGCTGAGTAGGTTTTCCTCCTCGGTTGAGTGGGTCCTCTCACCTGCGAGCACTTGTGGGCTGACCAAGGCCGCCTACTGAGGGCCTCCATAAGTCCCCGTGGCCGTACGCACGTTGCGGTTCGCCGGGCTGGTTGTACCCATTGTACCGCTAGTTCAGCCATCCTACGCGTGAGTTTGTGTGTTCCCTTAGTGATCCCGGAGTACTTGAGTTCATACCCATTAGGGTCCTTCTTTAGCCGAGTGTAATTCAATTAAATCAATCCATTAAAAGGCTAAGTGATAACCTTAAAACCCTAACGTATATCATGTTAATTTGGGTGTTTACTTGAGAACTCCTTTTCTCATCCCCTTCTTGTGTGTTTGTAACTGTTGTTGTACCCCTATTTGTATTTTAGTGTATTCTTTTAATCCTTCCATTTCTCATCCTCTCATGGCTCCTTTCCATTTCACCTATCCTCCAACCTCTCCTTCTCATGTAGACCCCTTGTCACATGAGTCTATTCTGAATTCAGCTCAGTCCAGGGCCCATCGGGCCGACCAGAGCGCATGTTCCTAATTTGTTCCGTCACCATCCTCTTCTAATAAGGTCACTGAATTGGAACGCCTCCTTCTAGAAATGGGCCCTGACCAGGCCCGAGAATTATTGTCCTCTTTTTCTCCACAATCTTCTTCCAGGGTAGGCCCAACAGGCCCACATTATCCTGCTTGTTCTAGATCCACTCACATTGTCACTTCTAGATCAGGCCATCCTTTTGTTTAGCCCACATCATCACGACCAGCCCATTATACTCAATCTGGTCCAGACCTTGACTCTCGACTCCACTCTCATTCCTAAGCTGGCCCTCGCCATCCACAATCTACCTCGACTCAGAACTTCCAATCCGAGTTCGAGTCCATGAAGCGAGAGCTTAGTGATTTGCGGAGGCAATTAAATCCCAAACCCTCCTTCAATGATACTCTCCTTGATTTCCATGGTCTTCAGATCCTTCCACTTTCTCAGCCTTCTGTCTATCGCAAATATAGTGGAACTAGAGACCCCTACATCCATCTGAAGGAGTTCCTCTATCACTCGGTGTCCTACCAACATGATCGCCGCTTATTGGCTTACCTTTTTAGGTGGTCATTGGATGGGCCCGCTCTAGAGTGGTTTTATTCCTTGCTTCCTGATGAAGTTGAGAATTTTGAAGTGGTCAAGGTCATATTCATACAGTAATATCAAGGCTGGGCAGGGCCCGTGTATTCAATGGCCGATCTGATGACTGAACAGATGAAGCCTGATGAAGAATTTGCAACTTATGTTGACCGATGGCGTCAAATGTCCACACATGTTCAAATGCGCATCCCAGAAGAGGAGAAGATCAAGCTCATCATTGCCAACGCAACACCCATGTACCGCAACATTTTGGCTATGAATGACATCACATTCATGCACCAGTTATACAGTCGTGCTCGCTTTATCAAAACCCAACTCATTGACTCCCCCATGACATCCTTGTCTGAGGACCAACAACCTAGTTGCACATTTCAAGGGCCCACCTATGAGGGGGTACCAAACCCATGCCCAAGTTGATGCCATCCACCACCCCATGTCCACCCACTCCGCTAACTCGTATGCACCTCCACCTCCATACAGCCAACTCGCTCCACTTCCACAAGAACAACCACCTCGCCCGTGCCACCGCACCACACCATCCACTACTCATCCATCCCAACATCCACTTGGCCCAAAGTGATCACTTTATCATCCGTTGCCTGAGTCCCTCTCTGATGTCTTCACAGCTCTGATGTCCATTAATGCATTACAACTCCCTCCAGAAAAGCCAAGCTGGGATATGACAGTGGACCAATCAGAATACTGTCTATATCATCGCCATCCGGGGCATACAGGCGCGAACTGCTGTGAATTTTGAGATGTGATCTATAATCTGGAGCACAAGATAGATTGGGCTGAAATGCACAGGCTCATCCTACATTGTCAAGCACAAGGCCAGGGGCAGCAGCCCTCTCCATCACAGACAGTGGAACAGACACCCAAGCAGCCAGCACCACAGCCAAAACAACAAGCACAAGCATCAAGACAGTCGCCCTCTCCAACGGCTCATGGTCAGAAGCATTTTTTTACTTACCCTCCAAGTGTGTCATCCGCTCTGTCGCCACCTCAATAGCCTCCTCCACCAACCCCTGCTCAGGCTATCACCACCACGCCTACCCCTGATGCCACATTGTGCCATTGGCCGTCTTCCTTAACGCGACAAACCACTGATCCCTCAGCTCCTACAAACCCTCCATCTTTACCCCTTGCTACCATCTCCACCCCATTACCACTTACACCTAAGCAGGCCACCACCATACACCAAGGCTCGGGCAAGCTATGCTCACCTCTGAGCTGGAGCAAGAGTTTCCTACTCCCGAGCTTAGGCTGACTCGGCCTTTGAGTCAGGAGAAGATCTCTCTCAGCGCGAGCCTGTCCTTGCCATCCAACCACCTCACACAAACCCTTCGCATCCGACGAACCCACCATAGCCACCATACACCCCATCACCATAACTACCCAACAGAGCAGGTGTGAACTGCCTGGGGCATGCCTTGTATCTACATCCCGTGAGGAAGACAGTCTGAGAAAAGATAGCCCAGTCCCAGTCATGCATCTCGATTTCTCCATCACTGAGGATGGGAGACTGTTATTCAGGCAGGACATGTTTGCCTGACAATGAGGAATTGAAGAACATCAGCCGCATGCCGGTCTATGTCTTTATTTCGGACACATTTGGGAAGGGTGAGCCTTTGTCCCCTCATGAGGTGATTGTTAAGAGAAGTTCTCAAACACTAGCACCAGTCACTTCCAAAGAAAGGATGGTAGCTATTACGCTACTCATTGATGATGCTACCATTAATGCCATTGTTACCTCCTGCTCGGTTGTGCTACAAGTGACTGGACAAAGGAAGGGCTTCTCTAGAATTATTGTCCTGTCTCATACTGTAGTCAAGGCCGTCGTGAAGTCAATGCTTAAAGATCAGGCATGGCAACCTCTAGTTGAGGCTCTCAACAGTACATCCTCCACATCTCTACGAGAGTTTTCACTTAGGGGGCAGCATGCCAAGCTGCCTGAAATAAGTGCTCACATGGCAGTCACAACAGTTGATGAGAGAGTCATATGGCTATAGAGGAGAGCAAGGCCATCTGCAGCTTGGGCCCACTATCTAAGGAGACACACCAAGAAGAAGCAATCACGTCCATCTGTGCGAACAAATCAGTTATGCCATGCAAGGATATCTGCCAAGAAGCGAAAGAGGTTGAGGTCAAGATCAAAGTTTTGCAAGAAAAATGTCGATCCCCCTATTTTGGCATCATCTGACCTTAATCTCTCAATGCTATTCATTTTGGCCAAACCTGTTTCCAGAGGAGGCACTCGATCTCACAGTCCTGGGCTGTTCCCACATCCTTCCCCTCCTACTCCTCCAAGGTCTTTGGACCCTCACTTATTTCCCCCACCTGAGCCACCTGATCATCTTCTGGGCACTCAGGGCATCTTTTCATCCCCTCCACCTGAGCCCCCCAATCATCTTCTGGGTACTCAGGATTCCCCTCACTTACCTCTTCCTCTTGAGCCACCCGATCACCCTATGGATTCTCAGGGTTTCTTTCCACATGTATCTAGGTCACTTGACCTTCTTCTTGGTGCTCAGGATTCCCCTCTTCCTCTTCCACTCGAGCCTCCTGATTGTAGGTCGGGTACACCTTTTCTAGGGACATCTGATCTTGGTCCCGATTCCCTTCCTTCCACTTCACTTTCTGATCCTCCAGATCCCCCACCCTCCATTCTGCAATTCATTCCTTTAACCCTGATCTCGGGTCTGACCCGATTCCTCCTTCGCTACTTATTCGGGGTTCTGACCCTTTCTCTCACTGTTCCCGAGGTTTCAGTCCTCACTAACATTTTTCTCCTTCTTTGTAAATCCTTTTGTTCTTAAGTTTATGTAGAGTCTTGTCTCCCTCTTGTTCTTGTGTCGAGTTGACTCCAATTCTCGCCATCCCTACCTTGTCCTGCAAATGAGCTAATTAAAATCCACCAAAGTCAAAGTTCAAATGCAGGTTGTCTTTTCAATATAGGGGTCGCATTGTACATGTAATATTTATTTCAACCCATCAAAGAAGAGTCATCTCATTTCACAAATAGAATGGTCGAGTCAGTCTTAGGCTTATTTTGCTTCTGCAGCACTTAGGCTAGGGATTTCTCCGCGCTAAGAGTTCTATATTCCTTCCCTTGTCGTTAAAAGTCACCTTAAGAAAGGATCATCACACACTCACATGGCAACCTTAGTCGGCTCCTCTAGCATACATCGCTGCTACTGAGGCCATACCTAGGAGGTGCAAAAGCTGTTCTCCTCTTTACTCGGTCAAAGTGTAATGGCGAACCAACTACTGCTCGCAGCCCTGCTCCAGATGGAGCCCCTGCTGCTGGGCGTGGTCATCTTTTAGCTAGCGGGCCTCCCACTTTTGCCCAAGTTCTCCTTCACTCTCTTAGACCACCGGTCATCCCTATTTCTATTCACCCTCCAGCCTGCACTGATGGTGGGGAACCAGCTGCGTTTTTCACTCTGGAGGAAGTCTCCCTATCTTGTAAACCCCTGCAGACAGCTATCATAGCCAAAACCCCTCAAGGGCGACCCCCCTTTCCAGAAATCAGAGCTCACCTTGAGCAAAGATTCAAGCTGCAGCAAGAGTTTGTGATAAATGCCCTGGACAATTGCCACCTTCTCATCAGATTTCAGAACTATGATGACTTCCTTCAGGTTCTACTGAAAGAGGCCATGTATGTACAGGGGAGGCCTTTCAAATTTTCTAGGTGGTCGATGGATTTCTGCCCAGAGATAGATTCGCCGGTTGTTCCCGTCTGGTTGGAGCTCCCTCAACTCCCAGCAAACTTCTTGACTGAGCCCATGGTTCACTCCATAGCTGGGAGCATAGGCCTGGTTCTTCAAGTTGACAGGAATACCTTGAGCATGGCACGCACACAACTGCTCGAGCTAATGTCCAGCTCGATGTTTCAAAGGATTTACCTGAGTGCATTTGGGTTGGCTGTGGATCCAAGGGTTTCTGGAAACCCATTGTGTACCCAGACCCTCCTCTATACTGATCCTCATGCAGACGCCTGGGACATCCACCTTCGAAATGCAAAAAGTCTGCTGCTCACTTAAACCAGGGCCTAATGGCCCTGGCCCAGAACAACACCCACCTGCTACAAACCGTGGTGTGAATGTGAATGTTATTGGAGTTGGACAAGCTGAGAAACAGATATGGCGTCCAGTGCTCACCAAGAGTGATGCTTTTGTAACCTCTGGTACTCAACATGTTCAAACATCAGTAGAAGGAGCTGCATATAACACTGCCTAGCACTCGTTCGATGTAATGCCCAACCAGCAGTCACCTGTGGATATGGCGATGAAGTCCGTACCAGCAGACCATGGAAATGTTCCACGTGCTACACCCTCTCACACCACCTCAGATCAAGGCACTACAACTTCAATGGGCACTGCTGGCCTGCCATCAAACCAAGAGAACTCAGTGCTGGCAGCAACCCAGTCTGACCTATCTCCTGCACATGATGTTCATGCTACTTCTCTGCTCATTGGTTCAGAACATACTCGTGCCACTGGAGATGATATCTCCGACCCCTGTCCTTTGGTGGAGAAGCAGTCAATGCCACTCACCCTTTGGACTTTGCTGCAGCAATTGAGGTACCACTGCCCACAACCCCATTGCATACCTCACCTACTACATCTGTACAGCAGCAAGAAGTCACACCGGGCTCCCCCCAGACCTTGAATGCTGCTGCCCCTGAATGGAGGCCAACATCCTCAAGTCCTCAACCCGATAAGGAAGCAAATCTCCTTGAGGACCCAAGACAGTTCGCAAAGTTTATGGAAAGTGTTTCTGCTGATAACACTCCAGCTCCCCCTCGTGTCAAGGATAGTGCATGGACAGCACCACCGGCTTCTGGGGGCGCATCTCCATCAGCCCCCCGTATGTCTTTCGCGGACGCACTACGCAAGAAGACTAAGAAGGGAGAAATCCGAATGATCACAGAAAAACCCCCGTCCCCAAGATTCTCATGTGCAGCACCCATAGGGGCAGATGCACAGTCGACAGCAGCTTCCCAACTGAGCATGGAGGACAGCACCGATGGCTTCTACCCGATCTGTCTTCCTGTGCAATACGGCATAAGAAGCATCCCAGGCCTCGAGGGTGAAGATGTGGACCTGCTCCAACTCCACAACAGCTGGGTACGTCCGGTGGATCCCCCAATATTGCGACCACGTCAACCAAGAGTCAGGACACGCAGCACACTTCGACGTGTCAACTCAGCTGAGGAGTTAGAGGACTGATCATGCTTTCTTTTCTTGGTTTCTTGGGCTATGTGCCATGTACTTTTGACCCCTCTGCGTAGGGTGTCCTTAGCATGTGCCCCCATAGTTTATGTACTCCTTTTCTTTATGTTTATGTTTTCATATATATAGAAAATCGTCTAGTTGATCACGACATCGGAGGCCACTCCTTTGTCGTATCAACCTAGATATCGCCTTTATTTAAATAAAAAAAAGGCTATTTGGGTGAGACGACCGACCTAAACACACCTTGCTGAGAGGAAATCTCAAATAGGGACGATCAATCAGGCCTGCAAAAGAAAAGCAAAATAAAAAAAGAGAAGAAGAACAAATGAAAGAAAATCGAGGAATAGGGGCATGGCAAAGAGTGGCAGTATAGTTCCCCACGGGACGCCCTTGAGCCCGGTCGTACGCATGCCCCAAACAAGAAACAGGTACAATAAAATGACCAAAGTCCCTCCTCAATAGATTGAATTTCTAAGAGGTGTGTCGTGGAAGGAAGCTAAGCCTAACTTGTCTTTTAAAACTTGCATGAGACTATCCTCAGACTTTATTCCCTTTCTTCCTATAATGCTCGAACGTCTCCCGGGTATGGCCTTTATAGCAGCACCGCAAGTTAGGGGCAACCAACTACAGGATGCCACCTCCCTAATGCACATCTAATCTTTTGGTGGTCTTTAATGGAAGGGGAATGAATGGGAACCCCTTGCTAGTAATTTGATCTTGCTTTAGTGTTGTAATAGCAAGTGTGAGTACCTTCCATTTCATGTGTTTCTTAGGAAATTCTATGTTGGCTTTAGGTATTATTCAAAAAAAATCAAAAATAAAAAAAAAATCAAAAAAATTTTGAGCAGCACAATAATGTACTCAACTTCCTCTCTCTCTCTCTCTCTCTCTCTCTCTCTCTCTCTCTCCTCGAGCCTCATGTCACACTCGTGTCAGTCTCAAATCATTCCAACCATAAATATTGACACAAAAAGATAAAAGATCCACTGTTAAAAGCATCATGTACAAAGATAGGGGGGAGGTGGCTCACAAGCTCCTCACTGACCATCGCCAGTCTCCCCGCATCCCTCGTGTCTCTCAAGCGGGGGTGGCATCTCACCCCCACCCCTACCACTCTGGGCGCTAGTCTCTCCAGCTAAGCACCTCTCCTCCTCCTCGTTCCTCCACTGACTGGAGGAACCGGCCAAAAACTGCTTGACAGAGGCACCACTCGCCCCACTCGCTCCGGTCCTGCTCCTGCTCTTGCTCCGTGTATGACCTATCTCTATCACTATGCCCCGAAGCTCCTGGGCCAGGGACTGCTGCACGACCAGCTCGGTGCACAGGCGAGTCAACTCTGCCTGATCTGCTATTGGCCCCTACGTGCGCAGCAGCGCCAACTCCCTCGTCAGCTCCTCTACCTATGTGCACAGCCAGTCCCGCTATGCTGCTACCATCTCTATCTGGAGGCGCCGCTCGGAAGCCGACGTTGTCGCTGCATCAACCTCCTCCAGCAACTGGGCCGCCCGGGCAGTGGTAGTCCTCAGCTCAGTCACCTGTGGGAAATCATGTCAGTACCAAGCATAAGTCAAATTCAAATCAAATTACTGCCATAATTACTCTTCTGTCAGCTCGGCCTGTGCCTCCTCGGCCCTCCTCAATGCGCTCGCCAGCTGGTCCTCTACATCTGACTGGGAGCCCTCTACTGCTGTCCTAGATGAGGATGCACCAGCCTGTGCCCTCCTCACACCTGCTAGCTCCGCACTCTGCACATGCAACACTTGTCAGTTTCTTAATCAGCTAAAAAGAAATCGGTAAGTTACTGAAGTCTGAGTAGGTACTTACCAGCTGCTCCACCTCCCTCTTGGCTACCTCCCGATCTTTTACTGCCGAATGCAGTAAGGCCCAGAGTGAGGCAATCTCCCCAGTCACGTCCACCTGCAATTCATCCAGATCTGTCAGCTCAATTCAATGTAGAACAATTCATGGAGTCTGAGTTTGGAGATTTACCTGTTCCCTCGCACCCTGTAGACCTTTGCCCCATACTTCAAGGTGAATACCTGTAGGTAAGTGTTGTCGGACACAGCGTCAGACCTGACTCGCTTGCCTTTGTGCTCCCAGTCATCAATCTACTCGCGGGCCCTCACACGCTAGTCAGTGGTGTCGTGGAGTTCCCGGAAGCTCCGGCCAGGCCTAGGGGTCCGGCCTCGGCTAGGGAACTCCACTGCACTCTGACGTAGGCTGAGCGACCTCTGAGTCAGATATAGGTGGAGAGGTAGCACAAGGTTTAGAGCATGCACCCACACTATCCTACCAAAGTAGGGGTGGGCCAACTCCAACCAGGACTGTCCCTCGTCCACCTTCTCAAGATATGGTTGCCACACCACCTGCACATTAAACACCTCTTGTCAATAGCCAAGCAGTTAATTCAAATCATTTGAACTTGAGGAGAAGGATTAGAATACTTACATCTAGCTGAGGGTAGAGATCAATCACATCCTGAAGGGATGCCAACTGGTCCTCTAGCAGGTGCGTGTCACGACGTGGCACCCAGCGCCGAGGTAGGGGCACGACGCCCAGTCGCTCCAAGATCCCCCTCCTCAGGCCAGGGAGGTGGAGTTAGGCCCAGACCTACAAGAACATAAAGCCACAGTTAGATCACAATTATAATATCGAAAGGCAGTTTAGGTAAAGGGGCAAAAAGAAAATAGAGCGTACCTGAAGGAAGGGGTAGAAGCCGCTGATGGCTGTCTGCCTGTCGGAGGAGCCCAAGCTGTCAAACTGATGCACTAGGAATGCCTCTCCCCACGCATAGATCCCAACCTGGCCTAGGTCCTCTAGAAGCGGTAGAAATCGGCAGTGGACCGGGTCGCCCCTCGTGGCAAACAGGAGTCTGCCAAGGAAGAAGATGAGGAAGTGACGCAGGTCCAGGTCTGCCTGGGCTCCTGGCTCATCTGCTAAGGCCTCCCTGCAACCCCTCGTCAGCTGCTGCAGTTGCTCATCCTCCGTCTCAGCCACCTCCCTCCCAGTCTGGAATAGCCCTAGCTCTCTTGAAGCTCAACCCTAGAGAGGAGGGAAGACCTCTACCCTACGGTCAAACCTAGCAGTCGATGAGCTAACCCCTGGTAGCATGGGTAGGTAAAGCCACTAATTGGCCGCCCATACACCCTCAGGCCCGTGATGCGACTCATGTCCTCCAAGCTGGGGATCATATGTCCCCATGGGAACATGAAGGCAGTCGCCTCCGCATCCCACCTGCTGCGTAGGGCCTGAGTGAGGGGAGCGTCGGCCCTCATCCTCATCCTAAGCACCTCCCCAAATCCCATCTCATCTAACCTGTCTCTCTGGAACCCGAGGAATGCCAAATACACTGCAAAAACTAAGAGCCAAGAAACTCAGGCCCTCATCTCGCCCTGCAAGCAAATTAGTTAGTGCATTAGATTAATCAAATTGTGTTTAGGTTTCTTCGCTGAGGTCGCGCCGGCCCTATGGGTTGCGACCTTGTCGCGATGCCCCGATGCATCGCGACATAGTCGCGACACCACAGAGAACCGCGATTATGTCGCGACGGCCTTAGCCGACGCTTCAAGGTCGCGGCCCTGGACCCTTCGCGACTACTGGTGTCGTGATGGGGCGGGCCGTCGCATTCTCAAACGATGGCCGACCGGAGTATCCTCTATCCGGGGGTCATTTTTCTGGGCGCATCGCCCTACACTGACCCTATGTAGGCTTCCTCACTCATGCACAACCATAAATCATGGGTTTTAAGGCCAAAGGACTCACCTTCTTCATCGCTTGCTCCCACGCCATGGCCGCCGCTTCAATGTCCATGGGTGGCACCTCCTCCTCTTCCATCTTGACCTCCGGCACCGCCTCCTCCGTCAGAGGAGCCGCCTCCCACCGCCAGGAGCTCCTCCTCGCCGTCGTCCTCTTCCCCTTCCCGCGGGAGGAACTGCCGCCATCGCCGCCTCCTTCCATCTCCGTTTGCTTCGGGAGAATGAGTGAGTGAGAAAGAGGAGAAGAGAGGGAGAGTGCAAGAGAGAGAGCAAGTGAGAGAGAGCAAGGAATCGCCATAGCAAGAAAGAGTTGTGAGTGTGAGAGGGAAGAAAGGGGGGGGGGTTCTGTGTTTTGAATCCCCGGTTCGTGTCGCGGCATCCGTAGGCGTTGCTTTCTTGTCGTGGCGTTAAAGGATGACGTGACTATGTCATGGCCCGCAGCCACGCCGCTACCTTAAGGCGACTGCTTGAACGATCGCGACATACACCGACCTAATCAAGCCCCTCAATCAATTGATCAGGAGTATCATGTTTATGTGCTTTGTGCTGATTAGGTGTTTTCTTGTGTCTGTACATAATTTATGTGATATTGTCATACTTGTACATGTATTATTTGCTTGTTGCTTTGATTAAATCTCAGAAAAAGAAAAAAGAACTAGAAAATCAAAAAATTACAAAAATGGCACGTCACAGGTAAGTCAGGTAAGTATCCCTATCCTTATTCCCTTGCATTACTATATAGTATATTACTTATTATATCGTTTCAAGGACCGGCTGGTTCTCAACGTGCTCTGAGATCTGAGTTCCCCTTTACCAAAAACGGTGATGATCTAGGTGCACGTTGCTAATCGCTGGATAGGCCGTTAAGTTAGATAAGTTTGGGAACGATGGATTTAGGCCTACACTGCGGTTGCAGGTAGTCTCTTGACCCATTCTTATTCAACTTAGCAATATTATCCTTGATATATTTTCTATTTTCTCTTTTTCTTTGCATTTGATTCAATGTTTTCTTTTCCTTTAGCCCCAACATGCATCATATAGGACTTTGAGCTATCACGACTCATCCCTGGCTAATGGTGAGCCCTTGTTGATTGCCAACCATTCTTCATGATCAACACAAGAGATCTTATTCCACTCTGAATCGGAAGGTTTGCCTCCGAGTGAGTTGTTCTTGCCAGTCTGTCAAGAATTTCCCTGTCTGGATTTCCCATATGATTTTCATCCTTTTTCCTTTTGATCCATTTTGGTTGCGAACCGCTCCCAAGATAGAGTCATGAGTTACCTGCCTGGCACGCACATGTCCCTCCAAAATGAAACCTGCAGGCCAATTGGCTAGGGTACCTCTTAATCGAGGGTTTGATAATCCTTTTCTTTCTCCTTCTCATCCAGACTTGTGTTTTCCTTGCATTCTGCTCGAGCAACTAGCTCGGGGCTTTCAAGAAGATTCCAATTGCTTGTTAGTTAGATCGGGTGTCTCTTTATTTTGGCTCCCACTTTTCAGTCCACTCCGCGTCATCTTCGCTTCGCCGTCATTTCATGACACCTCCGCTACACTTCCGCTTCGCTCCCCTGCAAAGTGGAAGCCAAGGAGGGGCAATCTGTAGACACCCGATTCTGGCTTACAAGTCGAACCTCGTTTATTGTTATCTTAATGAGGCCCAAGTTGGTCGTTCACCTTGAGCCCATCATTAGCCTTGCTTTGAGCCCATTAAGAGCCCAAATGTCATCATATCCCGTCCATTATCCTTTTAAAAGAGTCCTTGTGCCTTAAATACCCATTATTCTCTCATTTGATTGGCCCATTATTGATAATTTTCAATATTCCTTAACCCGACGGGTGGGGCACCACGTTAGTCTTATCGCGCCCCCTATGGCCGTCGCGACAGCCCATGCATATCAATGCACGTGACTTTAGAGTCGTGCCCCTCATGGCCGTCGCGTTCCTCCATGTCGTGCCCCTACGACTCGTCGCGACTACAGCTGCGTGCGTTGGCCTCTGCAACCACCTCCTCTTAATCCTCTATTGGCCTTATCATCATCCCATGCAACCTCCCAACCCCCCTGAGTGCAGTGTGAGGCTCCAGGACCCTTGAAGACCTCCTTAGGACTCTCCCATGTGATTTTCAATTAGATTTATCCTCTCATTTTGGTCATTATCACTTGAAAATGGGATTTTCTCTCTCCAACTCTATAAAAGCAAGGCCTCTCCTTCAGAGGAGAAGGGAGCCCCATTTTCATCACGAAGTGCTACCAACATTTTCCTTGATCTGGACTTAGCCCGTAGCTCTCCCTTTCCTTCTCATTTCTACCTATATTCATCATCAAGCCATGGACATCTCCTTATCCTTGGAGCTTGGTGCATGAGGGAGGTGACCCCTACATCTTCAGGAGCTTCTACGACATCCAAGGACGCCATGCAACGCCAGGGAGTCGCCCCCATTTGGGGCTCTTTCTTCCCTTCCTTCCTCATTTCACTTTTCATGCATATTGTTATTTTCTTCTAGATAGGTTGCACTTTCCTTTTCCTCCCACGTTTTCCCACAACCCAAGGGGTTTAAAAACCACCCCCAGGTTTGTTCCCCCCGTGCTCTCACCTTTCCTTTCATTTTGTATAGATACTACACTTAATATGTTCTAACATGGTTGCTCTTTGTTGTTTTTGTTGTTTTGGTAGGCACACAAGCAAATATCAACGAGGGGCTCTTGTCTTCTGGCCGGCCGGAGGACAGGAAGAAGGTCCAACCAAGTTTTCTCTCCGCACTGTAGAGAACGCGGCAGAGGCTGGCGACGCGACAAAGAGACGCACCCTACCCGGGCATCGCGATCTCAGGCCCATCACAACTGGGTTTCCCGTCGTGATCTTAGTAAGTCCACCGTTCTCTTTCCTTTTCCTAGTATAGCTAGCTTGTTTAATTCCTATAGGCGGTAGCGATCTAGGTGGCGATCACATTCCTTATTTCCATACCTTTAGATTGAATATATTGTTGCGTGTTTTGGGGGTGCACATTCCCCTGTGATTACAACTGGCAGTTGAGAAGATAAATAAGTGAAAAGTAGAGTAACAGTTGACAATGACAGGCAGATGAATTTAAAAGAGCAGAACCGATTTGAAATGAGTTAAGAGGAAAAAAAAGGAATAGAAATGAAAGTGATCAGGCTGAGTTAGCTACTGCGAAAAGATTTGGAAAGGCAGAGCAAAGAAAATATATCCTACTTGTTCTGTGCACACCTTTATTTCTTTTTAGGTGATAATCCAGCTTACCGTGATTTTTTTTTTTTGAATGTCGAGGACGACATTCCTTTTTAGGTGATAATACTATAACGTCATGAATTTTTCAGATCTGAGTTTTAGTGTTTTGGTGGGGTGCTCATGACCGAAGTGGGGTCATAGAGCTATGGTTGTGGTCTTCGCGCGTTGTGTAGGCATTGTGGGCTTTCAGTTTTAGTCCATTTAGCCTGTTAGTCTTCTGGTGAAGAGGCGTTGGGGTTGCTGGATGCGTTTAAAACGCGGTAGCTTCGCTAGACGCGATTCACTTACCGCCTTTGTGTTGAGCGCTTGTCATTTTCTGAATGACGTCGGTCTTGGAGGACATGTTTAATGTTTAAACACGGCATCTGAAGGCGACACGATTTACAGATGTGTTTTAAATCTATCATTTCGGCCTGACAGAGCAGTAAAGGCTCTGTCCGACGTGGGGAGCTGCTGCGGAGCTCTCGTGGCATCTTCTGCAGTTCGTGCGGCGTTTGCGGCTTTCCAGTGGTTCGTGCGGCACGGGGTCCACGAGGGAACATTGTTTGGAGCGTGGGTGTGCCGGTGGCGTGGAGGTTTTGCATCCCTCTAGCTCGCTCAAGTGGTAGGGAGACTTCCCTCTTGTGGTTTAATTCCCTTTTTATGGTTTTAATGGGCGGTGCATGTGTGGGTGGCTTGTTATGAGTTGAATATCATGTTTACTGCTTTGAAACGAGGTTTGTATCGATGGGGTGTGCGTGGTGTGCCCGTGGGGAAGGTGGGGTTTGGCCTGTGCGCTGGCCCCCCCCTGCTGCGTTTGGAAACGCGGCAGGCTTCCCCGACGCGTTCAGTGTGAACGCGTCGCTTTTTGTGGGCGCGACATTGGTTTTGGTCCGATGGGTGAGGTGGTGGCGTGAACGCAGCCCCTTGACCCGATGCATTTCTTTGGAACGCGTCTGAGTTGTCAGACTCATCTTGAGTGTGGACCGATTGTTTGACCAATCGGACTTTGAGGCGGCATGTCGGGCTGATGCGAGTTGGTCGCGGCGCTAGGCCCTGCCGCGTTACCACTTTGTGGCGCGTCCTATTAGTTCGACGCGATTATAGTGGCGTCATACAGGTCCGACGCGACCTAGTCGCGGTGCTTGGCCCTGGCGCATTAAGGTTCAGTGTGGCGTCTGGGAGGATCGACGCGATTTGTAAGGCATCGACTGTCTCCGACGTGTTTTGACTTCTGTGATCATTTTATGATGGCCAGGCAGTGAGGGTCCTGCATGGACCTAGCCCTAGTGTAGAATTAATATGCTCGTCACTATTAGTAGAGCATGTATAAGGATTAACATGGTTATGTGGGAATTCATATTGTGTTTAAGAGGTTATTATGTTAAATGGCTAATATGTGACAAGTTGTTTGTGGCTGTGGAGGTCATGACATGACCAGTGATAGGCCTGTTTACTGTATTAATAGGATTTATGTGAATATGGTCGAGTGTTGGCTTGGAAGCCATGAGGTGGCCAATGGTTGGCTATGTCATAATGTGAATTCCGCATTTTATAGTGTGGTGGCTGCTCGGAGGTTATATGGTGACCAGTGATGGGCCAATTGTGGTCAGATATTGAGGTTTAAGTTTTATGTTTATGTTAAGTGACCGCGTGGTTTGTGTGCTTGCCGAGGTTGGTGGCCCGGCGCCTATTCCGGAATGCCTCTTCAGTCGGGTATCCCAGGTTCTTTGTGAGCCAGGCACGTTGTGTTTGTTGTACTCGGGGTTTGTCCCGGTACAGTGTGGTACCGTTGAGGTCTGTGTCGTCTTCCTGGACACCCTCACTCCTGAGTTTGAGTTGTACATCCAGCTGAGGGGAAGATGACAGAGGGCAGCGACTTGTGTTGAGCTAGTTTTACGTTTAGTCGCTTGTAGCGCGCTCGTGGTTGGGGGTACAGACACCAATAGACATACTTGGCTCCAGCTAGTCCTATTACCAATACCTCACTTTAGGGAGCTCGAGCCTGAGTCCCTAAAGGTGCCAGGCATGGGCCTACAGTGTGTGTGAGACTGCAGGTGGTGGTGGTGTTTGTTGGTCTCCATAGTTAGTTGCTTGACTTGTGAGTTTATGGAGCCGTAGCTGGACTGAGGGTCCGTGGCTATGAGACTGAGAGGTAGTTCTTGTGCTGTGTTGTCCGGGTTGGATACTGGTTTGATCAGCCAGTAGTCCGTTCCCATGTGGTGGCATCGTTCCTTTCCGACTCGTACTTTACCACCGGTTGTGGCTTTTATGTTGCTACTCGTTGATTGAGGTTTTCCTCAGTGGGGTGTGCCTTTGTGGTGGCACAGTTGAGGTTGTGATTCTGTGGAGGTACTTCGTGGTGGTGGCACAGTTGAGGTTGTCATTCGGTGGAGGTACCTCATGGTGGTAGGTACCTGCACCCCTCGTGGGGGTGTTTGTGTTGTGGTACCTTGAGGTAGCAGGTACTTGTACCCTTCGTGGGTTGCTTTGCGGTTTTGTGGTGGTACATTGTGTACCAGCCTTTCCAAGTGTTGAGGTGGACTTGTGTCTTTATGGAGGGCATGTGGTGTGACTTGTCACCCGTTGTGTTTTACCCGTTTTGAGTAAGTTTCTGTGTATGGTTTAGTGTGTAGTGGATTAGCTTGTGATTGCCAATCCTGTTACCCTACGTGGGTGGGTTGCCTGTAAAGCATGTGGCTTAGGCGACCAGTTGTTGTGGTGTTTTTCCTGTGAGGCTTGTGGCCTAAGTGTTCAGTGGTTGGTGGACTAGTAATGTGGTGCTAGTCCTGTTGTTTCCTCTTACTTTCCAAGGTTGTGTTCAGTTGTGGTGTTTATGTTTAATTGTAGTTCATATATGAATGTGGTGTGGCTTGGTTGCCAGTGAGACCCTTAGGGGTTGGGGACGTGGTTGCTCCTCTTTAGTTTTGTGCGTTGCTTTTGGGAGGTTCCTACTGAGCCGGTGACTTGTTGAGGCTCACTCCCTTACAATCATTTCAGGTGTAGCCGTTTGTATGGCTTACCGAGGCGTTGTGGTAGACTTGTACCACCAGCAGTTGAGTTGTAGTCGTGTTGTGTGTGCTTGTGCTCCCTCGGGGTATGCCCCAGGTAGTTGTACTTTTAATTGAACAAGTAATAATGTATTGGGATAGTTGTACAATGTGGTTTACAGATATGTGCACATGTACTTTATTGTGTCTTATACTGTAGTTGTTGTCTTTTACATTCTTACTTGACACTTGTGTGAGATATCCCTTGCGAGACTTCGGTCCGTTTGCGGGAGGCTGATCTGGATATGGAGCCTTATTGGGCATAAATACTCCGGTCCATCACATGAGGAGATTTCTAGAGATCTACACCGACTGGGGGATACACCATACGTTGAAGAAGCATCCCCAACTCCGAGGATCAACCTACATCAACGGAAGAAACGGATCTGAAGAGGTTTCGAGCACCTTCTTGGCTGGGCCGAGGAGGGCTTCTCCGACAAGATTCGATCCTTGTGGATTTGTTTTGAGGCAAGTAACCTATGGATGTCAACCCTACGCATGTCCCCTTAGGTCCTAGTATTTTTCCGGATTTTTCCTCGAGTCCTGGAACCTCAAAATTCCCCTTGCATGTGTGTGTTGTCTGCATGGTCTGCTGACAGGAGATTGGCGGCCACATCCTGTGCCGCCAAGATCCTGTGTTGGCGGCAGGATACTGTGTCGTTGACACAGTAGGCAGCACACTGTAGCACCCCAGAAATTTTAATTACATAAAAATTCAAATAAATGGAAATAAATAATTTCTATAATATCGAAGTATTTAAACATACGTATCATTACCGTATGTGCTAAAACACATCGGAAAATTCCGTAAAAATTATAAATCAAACCCACACATTATTCTTAAGTGTTCCAAGAAGAAATTCGTGTGATGCAAAATCTGATTAACCAAGTGTACATCACATGGTGATCGATTATCCAAATAAGGAAACAAGTCGAAAAATCGTTAACACGGAAATACGACGCAATCATAAATTAAATAAAAATGTTGGAGAGACTTCCAACATTATATATTAATGACCCAATATCATAATTGGCCCAATGGACAACAATTGGCCTAAAAATCAAATGAAGCAAGAAAATGTATGGAAATTCGCAACTCTAATTAGGCTGAAAATAGAAGGGGGTAATTAGGGCAAACCCCAAGGCAATTAGCATTTTTTGGCAACCCAAATTCGTGCTTAACCATGGTGGGAGGTTTCCTAAAGCCTCACACACTCTAATGGAGGAAGAAATCCTCAAATTAGGAAAGTGATATGTCAAAACCGCAACTTGACTTTCCTTGTTGCATTAGGACTCCTAAAACCCATGGATGCTTAAATACTCTTCACCCAAACCCTAGGGACGAGTTCTATAACTTGCTGGGGTTGTGTGGAGGAGCTCTTGGTGGCTGGAGAGCAGGAGATCAAGCATACCAAGCTCATCTTTTTCCCCGGTTCGTCTGCTATGACCTGTGTAAATCGTCCACTTGGAGTCGACCAAAGGTAGGTCAAACCTAAATCCCATCATGCAAGGCTTATACCCCTGGAAAGAAGGTCAAGTCTAAATTCTAACCCAAGTGGAATGCCCAATTTCCATGCAATATACACAGAGTATTAGGCGTTCTTCAAACAGTGGTCTGAACAAGGGATTTCTGAAGAATGAGACTTCATCAACCTAGAAGGTAGGTTTTCTCGGGCCAAACCTTAACAAAGTCCATACCAATGTGTAGAGCATCAAGTTTTCTTTTGTTTCCCAGTGATTTCATCATTTTCCATTTAGTACATCATGAGTTATAGGCGTTTTGCCAAAGTCGCGCATGTTAGGGTCTTTTCTGGTTCAAGTCGATTTATCACACATCTCGAGGCTGTTTAAAATTATTTAAAAATCATAGTTCTCTCCTCTCTCATGTTCCCAACAACTTTCATGTTGAGACTTTTGTCCGAAAAGCCCTAGTTTACGAGATATAAGCGTTGCATGAGTCGCACCCCTGTGTTTCTGCGTTTTCGATGTTTTCGGTCTGGACCCTGAGCCGCGTCCGGTTCAGAGGACGCGGTTCAAGCCTCTAGGATCACGACGCTGCTAGGTGACACGATCCTATGAAAGGTGTCTGGGAGACCCGATGTGTTTAACACGTTGACGGGTCAACCCGCGCGTGGGTCTGCGCGCCGCCTGGGAGTTAGTGCCGCTCTGAACCACGACAGCCGGCCCAGACGCGTTTCAGATAGTTTCCCGCCCAAGCTTTTATTAAAGGAATTTTATTGAACGTGTCCCTTCTCACGACGTGATTCAATCATGAACGCGGCCCCCAATGTGGACGCGATTTTGGAATTTCACTGTTTCACTGGTTTTCACTGTGCAATGTGTTTTAAAGTGCATCCACTATGTTGGACACATATTTCCAAGCTTACCCGTTGTCTGTTTAACATGGTATTTAGTGTGTAATTCACATGTCTTGGGTCTGATAATTACATGATGTCTACTTAATGGCTTAAAAGGGTTTAACCTAGTTAAAAGTTATAATTACGTGAATATTATTCTAATTACTTTCTTAATGACGTGATCATTCATGAAACTTGTGATTCGCTCTTGTTACTATTCTAGCTTGATTAAAATGATGATTATTATCTTAAAATCTTGAAAAATCCATGTGTAGTTAAATGCATTGTTCATTGCATGTCATCATGTTAAGTGCTTTCCGCAAGTTTGAAACCGATGGATTGTGAATTGAGATGCCTACATCACTACACACTTGCACAGCTAGACAGCCCTTTCTTGAGGATTTGGAAGCTCTCTATCGGTCATTCCGAATCGGTAGACTAGTGATCTTTTCTCTAAGACCTCCGTAAATCTCCGCTCTCTGTGGATTCCCACATGGAGGCCGAGTTGGTTGTACCATTGAAGTTCCCTAGAGATAGCGTGCACTTCCTCTCTCATCTTATGCTCGTGAGTGTGATTTACAATCTAGACTAAAGCCATTAATGTAAAGATTGAACTAAAGTATAAATCATACCGTTATGCTGCCAAATTTATCTCTTGACCATTGTTATCATGAAATCATGTTCAATTTACTTATTACTTGTTCTCATCATCATCATGAACATGACATTACATATGCGTACATCTTGAAACTCTCATTGGCCATTGTTAATGACTGTGGGTATCTACATTTAAATTTAAGTGAGATGTTGATCGGGCACGGCGAGTGTCCAAGGGCTCTAGTCTAGCCCCAATGACAGAGAGTCATAAATATACTGTTAACCATGGGGTATAATGATTACTGGCGTTGCATCTGCGCTCAGAGTCGTGCGTGTCGTGTTGAATGATGTATACAATAACCACATACACGTGTCCTAGTGTACATTCTTGGTGGATCTTTCCTTAGTGTACACTTGTGTCTACATGCCCGATTAGTGTTACATGATCGTGCTTGTGCATTCTTGCTTGCTTGCTTGCGTGATATGACCATCCTGCATTTAATGCAATTAGTGATATCTCGCGTTCTTGAAAGCTATTGACATCAAGTGAAACCTTGCGTGCTTGTACAATGTGATTTATTGCTAGTCCTATCTTGTTATCTTGTTCAAGGTCTTGTTCTATCATGATCACTCTATCTAGCTTGTTCATGTATCATGTTTTGATGAGTTTTATTCGTACATGCACATCATGGCATTCATCGTGCTTACCTAGTTCTAAATTGCTAATCACTTATATATTACCCGCACATTGAGTTGTAAATCCTACTAGTCTAGTTTGCTCATTCCCTACTTTTAACCATTCTAGGTGATTATGACATTCAAGAGGAACAACAAGTCGAGGATGGGAATGCGTCCGATTGATGAGTGTTCCAACTATGAGTCTAGTTATAGTAGTTTGCTTTGAGTGTTAGATTCATGTAGTAGGAAGTGAGGAATAAAATGTACTTTTCCTTTTTATTGAGTCTTAGTCCTGTAATATTTTCCATTTGGAATACAATGAGTTGAGATTTGAATACAAGATTAGTTGAGTTCAATATTTGGGCCTTATGATGATGTATGTTGTTATACATTTAGTGCGTGTTAGCTAGAGGCTTATTTGCCGACTGTTCACGGCTCGGGATATCGTCTCGAATTATTCTGCATTATTAATATCCACTGCATAATTCTCGAGGCATGACAGTTTAGTGGTATCAGAGCCTAGGAAATACCAAACAAGATATATGTCTCAGGATTAGGAGATACCTATGGAACCTAGGTCATGGAAATTAAATATAGTACCTAGTGAAAATGGGTAGAGATTGGGAATATGATAGAATGAACAAAACACTCCTACCCATTGACTCTGATAATGTATCTAGAGACATTAATTGGTTTCCATCCTTTTCTCAGGAACCTTCATAACTCTTACACTCAACTGCAATGGCTCGCAACCAGTGGCAAGCTATGCAAGACACTGTGGCTGGTCTGACCCAGGCATTACAAAATGTAGTTCAGGCTGGAAATCAGGCTGTATCTGCAAGGAATGGAGCCGGTGATCTGCACCGGAATTTTAGGAGTTTAAACCCTCCTCGTTTCTCTGGATCCCCTGACTCAGACGAGGCAGAGAATTGGCAAGAGGAGATAGAATGAATTTTCCAAGTGATGCAATGCACTAACAGGGAGAAGGTGGTACTGACCACTTTTCAATTCACTAAGGATGCCCGAGCATGGTGGAAGGCCACATCAGCCCACCTGCCTAATGTTGGCGAACTGGAATGGGCAGGTTTCCTTGAGATTTTCTGAGGAAAGTTGTCACGCCTCGACGCGGAATATCGGAACGCGAGGCAGTTGCAAGTAAATGGGTACAGAGTAAGCACTAGACATCAAACCATTGCACAATGGATAATACTAAAGATAATCCTTCTCATTAATAACTTTCAAATGTCTAGTTACAACCACTACTATCAGAGCCATTCTATAGGGCCCAATTACATTGAAATAAAAGCAAAAGACTAACTATGACTCTAACATATTGCTAGGACACTAGGGTACTCGTTTCGTCACTCCTGGTCGTTCCCGTCCTCTTGAGTGTATAGTTCATCCTCGGTCTCACCTGAGAACACAACGAAAAATAACGCAGGGAGAGCGATAACGCCCAGTAGGACTTAAATCTCAATAGTCAAGCAGGCTTTAAATGATTAATGAATTAAAGGCAGAGTAACTAATGATAGAGCGAGAGAGTCAAGTATAAGATAGCAGGATAGCACGTGAATGAAATAGCACAACTTTCCAAATATAGCAAGAGTGTCGAGTATAGCACAAAATAGCAAGATGGCCATAGAACAATAGCACAAAGTATAACAATAGCACAATGGGTTTAGTATAGCACTTTTGTCAATAGACAACGAAAGAACATAACACTTTTTTATTGTCATTTAGATAGTCGAGAAAGATAGCACTCGAGTGTAATGCCAAACACTCTGATCATTTAACTCCCATGGGCACTAGCACTTTCGGGCGCACATCCCAGGACCAGATCGGGCCCTTTATATATTGCCAGGCACTGGTTATATTGTTTATCTATAGACAATCAGTCAATGGCCAATATGGAGTCCCAAGAAATAGATGAGAGCACTAGATGAATAGACAAGATAGTAGAGTGAACGTGAAAAGATGAGGGACTAGAGCATAGATGAGAGCTAATGGACATTGCACATAACACGTCGAGTAAACAGGCGTTAGTAACAGTTGCACAACACGCGCACGTTGTAAGGCCCTCGAACTTTGTTGTATTATTGTGTTGCATGTAAATAATTCGTGTCATATATGTACATATGTATGTATCTACGCAAGTATTAATGGAATGCTTATGTGTGTATGTATATAATAAATGATGTATGTATTACTTGATGATAGTATGTGCATGGTAATACATAAGTATGGCATATGTAGGGGTAGGATGTGCATGGTTTCTGCATATTTCAGAGTTCTGGCCGAAGGCCATCTTGGCGTCAACCCCAGGCCGTTGAGCTGGTGTCAGCGTCCAGACATGGACGCCGACACTAATCCTGGCGTCCAGCGACATGGACGCCAATCTCTCTGGCCTGCATGCGTAGCAGAGCTGCAAGCTTCTGAAACAAGAAAGCCCAGCCATTGGGGGTTCTCCCCAACGGCTCTGAGGGCTGTCTTATCACCCAAGGAGTGGGTGAGGGGTCTCTCCTTAAGTCTAAAACCGGAGCCCCCTTCCCCAGCCTCTCTTCACCCTTGCAAGAGGAGAAAAAGAGAGAGGAAAACCCTAGGAGAAAACTGAGAGAAAACCCACTTTGCCACCCAAAAATCCACACTTCTGAAGCTTGATCCGGCGTTCCACTACTTCAAGGAGGTTGCTGGACTGACGAGGAAGGCTCCCCGACCTCGGCTTGCTGTGGATCTCGCTCAAGAACCCGGAGGAGAGATCATTTGGAGGGAGTTCTGCACTTCTTGGGACAGCCGAAGGAGAGCTTCACCAACACCCTAGACCCTTTGGAGGAATTTTTAAAAAGGCAAGTGACCTAGCCATAACGTCCCCGTATGAGTCTAGGTCGGTTTTACTATTTTTATGAATTTTCCTTCGAGTCCTAGACCCTCCCATTCACCCAAGTTTGAGAGGTCGGGTCTGTGTTTCTGCACAGACCTGCATCGACGGCAAGGTCCCTGGACGCCGATATTATGCTTGGCGTCCATCGGCCATGCCGCTGACCTTGAGTCAGCGGCCAGAGACTGCCGCCAAGTTCCTCTGGACAGAACAGTGAACTGTTCTGCCCCTCCTTTACATTAATTTCGGTATGGTTTCCGTGATGATGATATATGGTAATCCTATACTCTATGTATATAGTCAATTGTGGTGTGTGGATGAATATGGTGTGTGATGGTGAATGTAGGAAATATTGTATCCCTTAAACTTGTGAGCATGACTTGTTGAAAATCTTGCAAATCCATGTTTCATGATTAGGAGTAGTATGAATGCCTTGGTTTTGTCTGATCATGAAGATTAGTGGGTCAGTATATGTGTATGCAATTTTGATAAATTATCCATGCTTGTATAATTGCCAATAAATCCGGTTCAGTAAGTAAAAAGACATACAAGAAAGTTTGCGATGATTAATCTATAGATGTATGATTTAGGGAAATCTTGTATTCTCAAATCATGCGTATGTTAGTAGCCTCTGTTTAAATAGTAAGTGACAAATTGCAAGATGTGTTAAACTCCATGTTAACTTAAGTTGTGAATGACATGCAAAAATAGGTATTTGATTTTCTGTAAATTCTATTTAGCTCATAAAAATCTGAAAATTTGAGTGTATGATCTTGAACCCGAAAACAGTATGTGGTTAAAATTTCAGGTCATTTGGATCAGTAAATAAGAAGTTATGTATTTTCATGTGAAATGTGATAATCTACGTATATTATCGTAAGGTGGTTAGTTATTGTCTAAACCCAAATTGATTAGTGAAATTACTGTGTGTTAAACTCCTGAAATCTGTAGTGCCATGTCAGGAAAACAGAGATATTCATGTGAGTGAGAAAGTGAATGAGATGAAAAGTGTGAAGTGTAAAACCATGTGTAAAACGGTAAATGTGTAAATGTGTAACTGTGCCAATGTGACACTGCTTCCGTAGAGGGCAGTGGAGCTGTATCAGGGAAAAGTCCCCCTGAGAAAGTTCAATGTGTAAGTGACCCTAAGGGCATTAGGGGGAAATCCTGGAGGTGGACAAGTACCACTGGTTAGGGTGGAGACTTGTTCTCCCGGTCTGCGCAGTCCAAGAGTCGTCATTGTAATGCCTAGATGGCGTCTATGTGTATGTGATGTGTATATGTCCTTCTTGGTGGTTGGACTATGTGTCACGGCACCTAAAATGTGTAATGTGAAATGTGTAATGTGTATGTGTCCATGTGTAAATGTGTAAGTGACAATGTGAATGTGCATGTGTAAAGTGAACCATGTGAAAGAGGAAACTTGTGTAAAGAAAATGTGAAACTAAAGATGTGAGAATATGTTATTGAAGACCATCTGAGACAAATCTGAAATCATGTGAAATCAGTGAATTTATGTTATTATCATCATGTTATTATGTGCAAAGATGTCTAGAATCCATGTTAGGGATAATTGGTGAAAACGGGTACAAGATAGCATGATTGTTTGATCACATGATATGTTTTATGCAATATTGTAGCTTTCATGAATAGGTTTACAGCCGTTAAACCATGTGAAATCAGCAACCTAAAGCATGTGAAAAGGGTTATGTATGTACTTAAGGACATGTGAAATCCATGCTAGTTGTGGTCCCCTTTCATGTATGCATAATGTTCATGTTGGTAACCCTCACGTTTTGATTCTTTAAAGATTAAGTTTCATGAGTAAATTGAATAAAGAGCATGTGATAGGTGAATTTTATTCTTAGAAATCTGAAAGCATGATCCATGTATAAAATTGTAAAACTTTCATGATAGGTTGAAACTTGAATTGACTAGCATGCCATGTGTTGCAAATTGTAAATGTGCATGTAGAAACCACTAGGACGTGTACGTGTATGTTATGAGTAGTGTTGCTTGCTGATTCCTTGGACTCACTCCTTGCTTCGGCGTACAAGTATAGTTGGTGACACGGCACCGTTGAGGAGACGGTGGAGACGGACTCCGAGCGCGGAGACTAGCTTTGGAGTTTCTTGAGATTTGTGTATTTCATAAGTATGTAATTTGAACATTGTACTAGAATTATCATGAAAAGGATGTATAAGTGTGGACAATTTGTGTTTCTATTTCAGCAATTTAATTATGTGGACCTTTAGTTCTTTTATGTTAATTGCGAATTGCATGTATGTTTAATGTGGATGATGAATGAATGGAGACAATGGTCTTTTACTTCCGCTACTCTGTTGTATATTCGCGTGTATCTCAGCTGTATGTATCGTTTGGGTAAATGTCCCACTGTGAGGACTCTTGCTATACCGACGTGGGTTGGTATAACCGTACCGGTATAATGAGGGTCGTCACACACGTGGTGTTGGCAGTCAGGTGGAACTCACTACCTTCCCGCTGGCCATGTTACGCACAGGTCCAGAGGTCCGACGTGATTCAAGATAAGAGCGAACTTCTAATAGTCGTTTGGATCATGTTGATCCCTAAAGGGTATCATAGGTGTTAGGGTACAACCGGCTCGTCGACCCTGTGGGAATCCATGGACAGAGGAGACTTATGGAGGACTTGAACAAAGACTCACTAGTTCGACAGAAGGAGTATCCGACGGAGAGTTCGTCCAAGTGAAGAAAGTGTGTATATAGAAACAAGTGCTCAATGTTCTAGAGGAGTTCTAGAATAGTGGAGCGTCGATATCGGTGTTCCAAAACATCGCGAGAAAATGTACACAAGTATATTTAAGAATGAGGCAATTAATGACATAAATTACCAGATGATTTATGTAACATGTTCATGCCAATTAAGGCATATTTGGATGGTTAAAGTGTGTGTATGTGTCATGAAATTGTAGATAGAAAAAGTCATGTGTATGTATTTTAATCACACATAAATGTTTAATTTATAACAAGTGTAATCTTCTGTGTGTATGACTGTTAAACATGAGTACAAGCATTGTGGAGAGTCAGAACATCAAAATTTGGGGTTTTTATGCAAAAAGGCCAGAACGCGACGCACCCTTGTCAGGGTCGCGATGGGGTTTGGGCAGATCACGATGGGGTCTTGCACAGGTCACGACAGGCTTGACTTTTCGGGCAGGCAGGTCGCGACGGGGTCATGTGAGGGTCACGACGCGGTCAACAGACCGGGCAGCCAGATCGTGACGACCGGCCCTGTCGAGATCAGATCGTGACAGAACGCTTTGTCGCGACGCCCCTGTGAACGCAGCCTATCGGGCCGTCGCGTTCACAGAGTCTGTACCCGAGTCCGACAGGGAACATGCATTACATGGGATTGCGGGCCAGAACTTACCTTATTTGACACATGGTGATTCCGAAAATCATAACTAATGGTACAAGCGATGAAAAATCATGAAATCAATTGCAAATTGTTCTAGACATGCATGGGTACCTACAGTAAATAGGAATTGGTAAACTAACAGGGTTCCGACATACTTTGGTCATGGTGTTCATGAAGAACTTCGAACAGTACACAGTTGAGATCAATGAATTAACTCGCATGATAGGGTGGATGAAAATTAGGGCTTTTAAGGGCAAAAGACGCCTAACATCCATCAGTTCTTACAATCAAAATCTCATGGCATGAAGACAAGTATACATGAAGATATGAATTTAAGAACAGGGTTAGGGGCATGAAGTTCAAAAGACTTTGAAAATTGAGAACTAAAGATTTGCTCGATGGAAAAATATAAAACCAAAAGGCTTTTGTTCCTGATGGACGAATATCCTACAGAAAAATTTTCATGGTTTGTGCTCGTGAGAATGCCTACCTTTGACTCGGTTTGTCTTCTAGGGTTAAGAACGTGAAGAACTTGGGGAAGACTTGAGAGTTCCTCCTTCTCCATGAATTCTCCTTCCCTTGGCTCCTTACCACATCCAGCAATCCCTTGACACGAGCTAGGGCCGGCAATGAGGGTTTTAGAGGAGTATTTAAGCATCTCCCCGTTCTATTTCCGATTATGACTCTAATTCCTATTTATTCCGAATTTCCTATTTCCCTCTCCCCTTTTTAGGCATGAGATCTCCTAATTGGGTTAGGATGGGAGCTAATTTAGTGGCCAACCATTAGGGCAGGTTTAGGAATCCCAATCCAACTCAAACTTCCTTTTTTAATGCGTTAAATACCCCTTTTATAATTAAGTATTATTTTAGTTACGAATTTAGGTATTTTCCCCTTATTTCCTTTTAAAAATTCCTATTTTGGCCCACTAAATTCTATTGGGTCAATTTAATAAAGCCCATCACTTCTTTTCTTTAAAGGGGTTTTAGTAAATTCTCTTTCCATTAATTTCCTATTTAATTTATTTTCTTTTATTGATTTTCTAATAAATTTAATTAGTTTTCTTTTTATATTATTAAATTTTTATTTTTCAAAAAATCCAGGTTGCAACATCCTCCCCCTCTTAAAAAGCATTGGTCCCCAAATTCATATGATCATAAGGGAGGAAATGTCTTACCGAAAAGATCGGGATAGTTCCGTCTGATGAGTCCTTTCGGTTCCCATGTGGCTTCTTCCACTCCGCGGCTATTCCATAAGACCTTAACCACGTGGATGGGACGGTTCCTGAGCTGTTGTACCTTCCGTTCCAGTATCTTGACTGGCTTTTCTTCGTATGTCACATCCTTGTTCAGCACCAACTTCTCATGGCGAATGATGTGGGTAGGGTCATAGACATAATTCCTGAGCATGGAGACATGGAACACATTGTGTACACATGCCAGATCCGGTGGCAATGCCAGTCGGTATGTAACCTCACCAATCCTTTCGAGTACTTCAAAAGGACCAATGAATATAGGACTAAGTTTTCCTTTCACGCCAAATCTTTGGATGCCACGAGTAGGTGACACCTTCAGGAACACATGATCACCGACTTGAAATTCTAAGTCTCGCCTTCTTTTATCGGCATAGCTCTTTTTTCTAGACTGAGCAATCTTAAGCTGGTCTCTAATCACTTGTATGTCCTTTGTGGTATGTTGCACCATGTCTGGGCCTAGCCACTGCTGTTCTCCAACCTCATTTCAGCATGCAGGAGATCTACAATTCCTTCCGTAGAGTGCTTCGAACGGTGCCATCTTGATGCTCGCCTGGTAACTGTTGTTATAGGTGAACTCGATAAGAGATAGGTGTTCGTTCCAATATCCTTGGAAGTCTATAGTGCAAGCTCTCAACATGTCTTCCATTATTTGGTTGGTTCTTTCAGTTTGCCCATCGATTTGTGGATGGAACGCGGTACTAAAGTTGAGTTTAGTACCTAGAGCACCTTCCAGTCCTTTCCAAAAATGAGATGTAAATATCGGATCTTGATCCGAGACTATGGATGATGGAACTCTATGCAGTCTCACTATCTCCTTGACATATAGGGCAGCTAGTACCTCCACCGACCACTTACTCTTTATACGCAGAAATGGGCGGATTTGGGTAGTCGGTCCACAATGACCCATATGGCGTCGAGTCCACCATGAGTCTTGGGTAAACCCATGATGAAGTCCATGCCAATGCTTTCCCATTTCCATTCTGGGATATCTAGCGGTCTGAGTACACCAGCAGGGTGCAGGTGTTCCGCTTTTACTTATTGGCAAGTAAGACAGTGAACGGCATGTTCAGCTACCTCTCTCTTCATGTTCGGCCACCAAAATGTTCTTTTCATGTCTTGATACATTTTGGTACCTCCTGGATGAATAGTGTACTTTGTCTTGTGAGCTTCATCCATTAGCTTCCTCTTCAGTTCTTCGTTGTCGGGGACGCATGTCCTCCCTTGAAAGACAAGCCTTCCATGTTCGGTCATAGCAAAGTCCAGTCTTTCAGCTAGAGTTTCCTTGACGGGAACTAAGAATGGATCATCATCTTGTTGAGCTTTGATCTCCTCTAGCAGATCAGATTGAATCTTGATATTGGCAACCAAGACTCGATCATCCCTATGTTCAATATTTAAGTCTAACCTTGTGAATTGTTCCAGTAGTTGCATCTTGCCAAGGACTAGACTTGAGATAGACGCCATTGGCTTCCTACTAAGAGCATCAACCACGGCATTACCCTTGTCTGGATGGTATTGGATGTTGAAGTCGAAATCCTTCAGATATTCTAGCCATCTTCTCTGTCTCATGTTGAGTTATTTCTGGGAGAATAAATACTTCAGACTTTTATGGTCTGAGTAGACAGTGAACTTTTCTCCGTAGAGGTAATGTCTCCAGATTTTCAAGGCAAAGACCACGACAGCCAACTCAAGATCATGCACGGGGTAGTTGACTTCATGAGTCTTCAGTTGTCGAGAGGAGTAGGTGATGACTTTTTCCTTTTGCATCAGTACACACCCTAGGGCAATCCCTGAGGCATCGGTGTAGACAGAGAAACCTTCTCCCTCTATTGGCAGAGTGAGAATAGGTGCAGAGGTCAAGCAATCTTTAAGAGTTTGAAAACTTTTCTCACACTCTTTACTCCAGGAGTATGGATTCTCCTTTCGTGTCAGTCATGTGAGAGGAATGACGATCTTGGAGAAGTCCTTGATAAACCGCCTGTAGTAGCCAACCAGTCCTAAGAAGCTTCTTATCTCGGTGACGTTGGTTGGTCTCTCCCAATTGAGTACAACTTCGACTTTGGAGGGATCAATTGAGATGCCATCCTTTGAGATGACATGGCCCAAGAAGGACACTTCTTCGAGCCAGAATTCACACTTGCTAAGCTTTGCGTACAGTCTGTTGTCTCGCAAGACTTGCAATGCTATCTTCAGATGTTCTTTATGCTCTTCTTTGGTCTTTGAATATATGAGGATATCGTCGATGAAGACGACCATGAACTTGTCAAGGTATGGCCGATATATGTTGTTCATGAGTTGCATAAAGGCTGCAGGAACATTGGTTAGACCAAAAGGCATAACGACGAATTCATAATGTCCATACCTGCTCCTGAAAGCCGTTTTGAAGATATCATCATCCTTGATCCTCATTTGATGATAGCCAGATCGAAGATCGATCTTGGAGAAATATTGAGCTCCGGATACTTGTTCGAATAGTTCATCGACCCTGGGCAATGGGTATTTGTTCTTGATGGTAAGCTGATTGAGTTGACGATAGTCGATGCATAGCCTCATCGACCCATCTTTCTTCTTGACGAATAGCACAGGTGCTCCCCATGGGGAAGTACTCGGTCTAATGAACCCCTTCTCTATCAGCTCCATCAACTGCATCTTCAACTCCTTTAGCTCGGCAGGTGACATGCGGTAAGGTTGACGCGATACGGGGCAACTCCCGGGATCGATTCTATGGCGAAGTTGACATCACGTTCCGGGGGAATCCCTGGCAGATCTTCAGGAAACACATCGGGGTAATCCTAGACTATGTGGATGTCTTCTATCTTAGAACCCTTCTTCTCAACAACTACGGCTGCTAGGAAAGCAATGCATCCTTTCCTTATCATGTTGTGGGCTTTTATGGTGGTGATTAGGGACATCCGTCTCTTATGTCTAATCCCAGAGAATGTCAGTTTAGGAAAGTCACTAAAGGTCACCCTTCCTTTCTTACAATCGACACTTGCCCCATAAGTGGACAATCAGTCGGCTCCAAAATTACATCATAGCCTTCCATGGGCATACACACCAGGTCGGCTTTTAGGTTATGGTCTCCGATCATTACATCGGTAGAGGGAAGTATTTGTTCAATTTCTCCTTTTCTCCTAGTGGCGTTGTGACAGAGAACTCACAACCCATGGATATAGGTTTTTCAGTCAGGGTATCAGCAAAGTTTTGAGATATAAAGGAATGAGTTGCTCCAGTATCAAATAAGACAAATGCTGATAAGGAGACAACTTGTAGAGTACCTTCTACCACGCCACCATCTGTAGCGGGTTCCTCATCATGCAGGGCTTGCAGTCGGCCCTGTTTCTTATTCGCATTAGGGCGCCTCTCATGTTCTTTCAGCAGCGGGCACTCGGGGATGCGGTGCTCGCGGCTTCTGCAGTGCAGGCATGCGTCGACTTTCCTCCAGCACTCGTCCGCAGTGTGACCAGGCTTGTCACAGTGCTTTCAGTTTCTCTTGGCTGGAGTGTTGGGGACGAAGACCTTCAGTTTCCTTTCTTGGATGGATCCCTCCCTGATGTTGAAGGGACGCTTCTTTCCGTTGTTTGGCTTAGCAGATAACTGACCCGAGGTCATTTCCTTCTTCACGAACTTCCCTTTTATACGGTCGGTGAAGTCCATAGCATCTTCCAGCAGCTGTGCTTTCTTCACCATCTCAGGGTAGGTCTGGATGGCGAGAGGTGCTAGTTGGGTAATATATTGAGGTTTGAGGCCGTTGAGAAAGCGCTTAGCCTTCATCCTCTCAGTGTTCACCAGGTGTTCAGCATATCGTGCGAGTCTTGAAAACTGGGCTTCATACTCGGCCACAGTCGAGCTCTGCTATTTAAGAGCAGCGAATTCCGCAGCCTTCCTTTCTTGGACACGCTCCGAGAAGTATTTGGAATGGAAGGCTTCTTTGAACTCAATCCAGGTGAACTAACCATTAGCTCTGGTTGCTTCAACAGACTCCCACCAAGCACGGGCGTCCTTTTCCAGTTGGAATGTGGCTAGCAGCAGCTCATCCCCCGCTGCACATTGCATGACGCGGAAAATTCTTTCCGTCTCTTTGAGCCAGTGCTCAGCTTCATCCAGATTCGTCGATCCACTGAACCTAGGTGGGTTCAGACTCCTGAAGTTGCGATGCAAGTCGCCTGCACCACGATTGCCACCTCCTTGGGTATCTTGCACAATCGCGGGCGTCAGTTCTTGGATGGTTTGTTGCATGCCCCTCATTTGAGCACGTTCAACAGTCATTTTTGTTGCTTAGTTCCTACAAAATAACTTATTGTCATGATATTGCTGTGGAATTTAATTCGTGCGTGTGTGAGTTCGTTTTAGCTAGTTACCCTTGGCTCTAACCACAACTCACATAGGTAGGATAATTGACTCTAGTCGAGGCAGGTTAACCTAGATTATCCTATACTTAAGAATAACCTAGGCTCTGATACCACAAAACTGTCACTCCCCGACGCAGAATATCAGAACGCGAGGCAGTTGCAAGTAAATGGGTACAGAGCGAGCACTAGACATCAAACCATTGCACAATGGATAATACTAAAGATAATCCTTCTCATTAATAACTTTCAAATGTTTAGTTACAACCACTACTATCAGAGCTATTCTATAGGGCCCAATTACATTGAAATAAAAGAAAAAGACTAACTATGACTCTAACATATTGCTAGGACACTAGGGTACTCGTGACGTCACTCCTAGTCATTCTCATCCTCTTGAGTGTATAGTTCATCCTCGGTCTCACCTGAGAACACAACGACAAATAACGCAGGGTGAGCGATAACGCCCAGTAGGACTTAAATCTCAATAGTCAAGCAGGTTTTAAATGATTAATGAATTAAAGGTAGAGTAACTAATGATAGAGCGAGAGAGTCAAGTATAAGATAGCAGGATAGCATGTGAATGAAATAGCACAACTTTCCAAATATAGCAAGAGTGTCGAGTATAGCACAAAATAGCAAGATGGCCATAGCACAATAGCACAAGGTATAGCAATAGCACAATGGGTTTAGTATAGCACTTTTTTCAATAGACAACGAAAGAACATAACACTTTTTTATTGTCATTTAGATAGTCGAGAAAGATAGCACTCGAGTGTAATGCCAAACACTCTGATCATTTAACTCCTATGGGAACTAGCACTTTCGGGCGCACATCCCAGGACCAAATCGGGCCCTTTATATATTGCCAGGCATTGGTTATATTGTTTATCTGTAGACAATCAGTGTCACGTCCCGAGAATTACGCAGCGGATATTAATTCGAAGAATTCGAGTCGATATTTCGAGACGTGGACAGTCGGAAAATAAGGCTCTAGCTAGCACGCACTAAATGTGTATCAACACAACATCATAATAGGGCCCATATGTTGAACTCAATATAAATTGTATTCAAATCTCAACTCATTGTATTTCAAATGGAAACTATTACAGGACTAAGACTCAATAAAAGTAAAAGTACATAATACCTCACTTCCTACTACATTGTTCTAACACTCAAAATAACTAACTATAGATAGACTCATAATTGGAACGCTCACCACTCAGACGCATTCCCCTCCCCGACTTGCTCTTCCTCTTGAACTTCATAGTCACCTAGATTGGGTAAAAGGTAGGGATGAGCAAACTAGCCCAGTAGGATTTATATCTCAAGTGCGGGCAATGATATAAGTGATTAACATTTTAGAACTAGGCAAGTACGATGAATGATATGCAAGTACGAATAAAACTCGTTAAAACATGATATATAAGACAAGCTAGAGAGAGTGATTATGATAGAACGAGATTTGTGAACAAGATGACAAGATCGAACTAGCAATAGATCACTTTGTACAAGCACGCAAGAATTCACTTGATGTCAAGAACGCAAGATATCACTAATTGCATTAAATGCAGAATGGCCATATCACGCAAGCAAGCAAGCAAGATTTCACAAGCACGATCAAGTAACACTAATCAGGCACGTAGACACCATGTACACCAAGAAAAGATCCATCAAGAATGTACACCAGGACACGTGTATGTGGTTATGTATCTAACATTCAACAAGCAAGAAAGTACTCCCGGCGCAGATGCAACGCAGTAATCATTATACCCCATGGTTAACAGTATATTTATGACTCTCCGTCATTGGGGCTAGACTGGAGCCCTTGGACACACGCCGTGCCCTGTCAGCCATCTCATGAAAATTTTAAATGTAGATACCCACAGTCATTAATAATGGCCAATGAGAGTTTCAATAAGTAAGCAGTGTAATGTCATGTTCATGATGATGATGAGAAGAAGTAATAATTAAATTGAACATGATTCATGAGAACAATGGTCAAGAGATAAATTGGCAGCATAACGGTACAATTTATACTTTCGTTCAATCTTTACATTAATAGCTTTAGTCTAGTTTGTAAGTCACACTCACGAGATCAAGAAGAGAAAGGAAGTGCACGCTATCTCCAGGGAACTTCAATGGTACAACCAACTCGTCGGCCATGTGGGAATCCATGGTCAGAGGAGATTTACGGAGGCCTTGGTGAAAAGGTCGCTAGTCTACCGATTCGGAATGACCGGTAGAGAGTTTCCAATTTCCCAAGAAGGGGCTGCCTAATAGTGCTAGTGTGTAGTGCGGTACGCATGTATCAATTCACGAACCATCGGTCTCAAACTCGCAGGAAACACTTGACAATATAACATGGAATAAAACTATGCACTTTAACTAATTATGGATTGCAAGATTTTATGATAACCACTATCATTTAAATGTGGAAGAACAGTAGGAAGATTAAATCACAAGAAACATGAATGGATCATAACATTTAAGGAGCACTTAGAATAGCATTCATGTAATTAAAGCTTTTAAATGAGTTTAACACTTTTAAGCCATTAAAATAACAATCCTGTAATGATCAGACCTAAGACAGGCAACTTACACAGTAAATATCATATTTAAACAGATCTTGGGTATATGCGGAAAACTATGCATGAAAACACATGGTTTCAGGTAAAGTTCTGAGATCGCGACATATCCCTATAAGGAAGGCGACGGGGTCGTCAGATCAGGCAGGCAGAAGGCGACATGGGTACTGTCGCAACCAGAACGCGACAGAGGTACTGTTGCGACCCGACCTCAGAATGCGACATATCGGGCCGTCGCGTTCACAGGGTCTGCGCTGAGTCCGACAGGGATCTGACATGCTCTTGGTTCAGACTACCATGATTTGACACAGGGTGATATTCATGAAACGCCTATATCTCTCTATATGCGGACCTTTAGACAAAACTCACAACATAGAAAATGTCGAGGACAACTATTGGAAGAACTTTTGTGTCGTGGGCTGGGTCTGAATCGGTCTCTAATTGCATGAATACAAGAAGAAAGTGGGAAAGCCCTAAACATGCATGACTTCATGGCGACTTACATTTTAGACTTGTAACATGAGATCTACTGACATTTGGAAAAAACGTCTAACATAAAAGATGACAAGGACAACTAGTATAAGAACTTTGTTGTTGGGATTTTAACCTAATTCGGTCTTGAACCATGTGAAAAACATGAATAAGTGAAAGTTAAATGCAACCAGAAAATGCAGTATCATGCATGACTCTATTACGAAGTTATAACTCTATAAATAATGATATTTAAGCAAAACATTTAACATGAAAGATGACCATATCGACTAATAAAAGAACTTTCATGTTGTAGGCTTGACCTACTTCGGTCTTAAATATCGAGCAAAATAGGAAGAACCTAAGGCTAACTGCAAACCCGAAAACACAGTATTATGCATGACTCTCTTACGGGGTTCATAACTCTCTAACTAAAGAGTTTTAGACAAAACGTTGAACATGAAAGATGATCGTGACTACAAGTAGAAGAATGTTGATGTTGATTATTCAGTCTAACTCGCTCTCAAATCGTGTGAATAATAAGAAGAACGGGAAAAGCTCTAACAGTGCGCGACTTTGGCAAAACGCTTATAATTCAAAATCTACTAAATGAAATTCGATGAAACCAGTGGAAATGAAAGTTAACTTGATGCTCTACACATTGGTATAGGATATGTTAAGATTTGGCCCGAGAAAACCTACCTTTGGTTGACTTCAAGAGAGTGGTTTGTGCAGGTCGCAGCAGATGAGAAGGGGAAGAAGAACGGCTTCTTGTGGTCGTTCCACAGCTCCTCAGCCACCAAGAGCTCCTCCACACGACCCTAGCAAGTTCTAAATTCGTTCCTAGGGTTTGGGTGAAGAGTATTTAAGTAACCATGGTGTTTAGGAGTCCTATTATAACTAGGAAAAGAGGATTTCGAGATTGGCATGTTTGGTTTCCTATTTTGATTATTTCTCCTCCCTTTTAGTGTGTGAGGCATTAGGAAACCTCCCCTCATAGTTAGGCACGAATTTGGGTTGCCATGAATGCATGATTGCATCCAATTCAACTCTAATTGCCTCTTTTAATTTCAGCTTATTTATGGTTACGAATTTCTATGTATTTTCTAGTTTCATTTGATTTTGGGCCATATGTGGTCCATTGGCCCACTATGATATGAGTCATTATTATATATTGTTAGAAGCATTTCTAACATCTTTATTTAATTTATGATTGCGTCGTATTTCCGTGTAACGGTTTCCGACTTGCTTCCTAATTTAGATAATCGGTCACCATAACTCTTAAACCTAGTCCAAATGATTTTTATTACCCAATTTCTTGATGGGTCATTAGTGATATTATTTGAAGTCCATCTATGATTTTATTTAATTTTCTAATTCATCCAAGTACGTGTGATAATGATTTTCCGACTTATTCATGAATTACGATAATAAGTCGCAAAACACTTTAAACTTAGCTAATCCTATTTTTATTGTCACAAATCTTTGTGAAACATTTAGTAATAATGTTTGGGGTTGATTTATAATTTTTACGGATTTTCCGATGTGTTTTAGCACATACGATAATGATACGTATTTAAATACTACGATATTATGAAAATTATTTGTTTCCATTTATTTGAGTTTTTATGTAATTAAAATTTCCGGGCGCTACACCCTCCCCCACTAAGAGAATTTGGTCCCCAAATTCATAGATTATTAATTGGATCTCGAAATTATGATCCATGAGTTGGTTCCAGATTTAATTCCTCTAACTTGTTTCAATCATCATGGATGCTAGTTCAAACATCTACACCTATGGCCACCCATATTATTCATTTGGTTCCTTCCACTCTTGTTTCCTTCCACAGTTGTTATAACTCCATCTTAATCCTCCAGTTGAACTAGGGTATAACCACTAGATTATTCCTTTTCTAATTTCTCCTTAATGATCTCCCCCACTTAGAAATGTACTCATAAGAAAAGCATCTTAAGATCAGTCTGGGGAACAATCATACCTCCTTCGGGAGCTCCGCTTGTGTTACTGCATTCATGCGTCCTTGATGCTTTACCACTCCTTGGTTCCTTCCAGCTTGGTCTTTTAGCATGGGACAGTTGGGAAGGCGGTGGTCACGATTTCCACATCGCAGCAAGCTCCTGCCTTCTTCCAGCACTCTTCTGCTCTATGTCCAGGCTTGTTGCAAAAGTTACAATATTCCACCGTCTTTATTTCTTCTACCTTGATCTTTTTCTCCATGCCATAGTCCTTCCCAGTGGTTGGCCTTTGTTGTTGTAGTATTGTTGTTGTTATGTTGTTATTGGGGAAAGTTCCAGTTGTATCGACTGCTCCCCTTTTTATAAAGGTCGGCTTTGAGATGTCCTTCCCCCTCATGCCTTCCACCTTAGCCATAGTGTCTTCTACAAGCTGAGCTCTTTGGACCATCTCAGCGTAATTTTGAATATTGTGTGGTCCGAGACTTTCAATGAACATGGGCCTGAGCCCGTCCATGAAACGGTTAGCCTTTAATCTTTCTGTTCCCACCAAATGTGGGGCATACACAGCAAGTCGTGCGAACTGAGCCTCATACTCAGCCACGGACATCCCTTTCTGTTTTAGTGCGGCAAACTCTGCTGCCTTCTTCTCCTTGACTCTCTCAGAGAAATACTTTCCTCGGAATATCTCCAGGAATCCGGCCCACTCCAGTTCAGCTACGTTTGGCAGGTGGGCCGAGGTGGCCTTGCACCATGCTCGAGCATCTTTAGTAAATTGGAAAGTGGCCAGTGCCACTTTCTCTCTGTTGATGCATTGCATTACTTGGAAAATCCTTTCTATCACCTCTTGCCAATTTTCTGCCTCATCTGGGTCAAGGGATCCAGAGAAACGAGGAGGGTTCAAACTCCTAAAATTGCGGTGCAGATCACCGGCTCCATTCCTTGCAGCTCCAGCTTGATTTCCAGCCTGAACCACATTCTGCAGGGCCTGAGTCAACCCAGCCACAGTTTCTTGCATAGCTTGCCATTGGTTACGAGCCATTGCAGTTGAGTGAGAGAGTTATGAGGGTTCCTGAGAAAAAGGATGGAACCAATTAATGTCTCTAGATTTATTTTAGAGTCCATGGGTAGGAGTGTTTAATTCCTTCTAACATATTCCCAGTCTCAACATTCTCACCAGGTACTGTATTTAATTTCCAAGACCTAGGTTCCATAGGTATCTCCTATCCCTGAGACATATCCTATTTGGTAATCCTAGGCTCTGATACCACTAAACTGTCACGTCCCGAGAATTACGCAGCGGATATTAATTCGAAGAATCGAGTCGATATTTCGAGACGGGGACAGTCGGCAAATAAGGCTCTAGCTAGCACGCACTAAATGTGTATCAACACAACATCATAATAGGGCCCATATGTTGAACTCAATATAATTGTATTCAAATCTCAACTCATTGTATTTCAAATGGAAACTATTACAGGACTAAGACTCAATAAAGTAAAAGTACATAATACCTCACTTCCTACTACATGTTCTAACATTCAAAATAAACTAACTAAGATAGACTCATATTGGAACGCTCACCACTCGGACGCATTCCCTCCCCGACTTGCTCTTCCTCTTGAACTTCATAGTCACCTAGATTGGGTAAAAGGTAGGGGATGAGCAAACTAGCCCAGTAGGATTTATATCTCAAAGTGCGGGCAATGATATAAGTGATTAACATTTTAGAACTAGGCAAGTACGATGAATGATATGCAAGTACGAATAAAACTCGTTAAAACATGATATATAAGACAAGCTAGAGAGAGTGATTATGATAGAACGAGATTTGTGAACAAGATGACAAGATCGAACTAGCAATAGATCACTTTGTACAAGCACGCAAGAATTCACTTGACGTCAAGAACGCAAGATATCACTAATTGCATTAAATGCAGAATGGCCATATCACGCAAGCAAGCAAGCAAGATTTCACAAGCACGATCAAGTAACACTAATCAGCCACGTAGACACCAATGTACACCAAGAAAAGATCCATCAAGAATGTACACCAGGACACGTGTTGGTGGTATGTATCTAACATTCAACAAGCAAGAAAGTACTCCCAGCGCAGATGCAACGCCAGTAATCATTATACCCATGGTTAACAGTATATTTATGACTCTCCGTCATTGGGGCTAGACTGGAGCCCTTGGACACACGCCGTGCCCTGTCAGCCATCTCATGAAAATTTTAAATGTAGATACCCACAGTCATTAATAATGGCCAATGAGAGTTTCAATAAGTAAGCAGGTGTAATGTCATGTTCATGATGATGATGGAAGAAGTAATAATTAAATTGAACATGATTTCATGAGAACAATGGTCAAGAGATAAATTTGGCAGCATAACGGTACAATTATACTTTCGTTCAATCTTTACATTAATGGCTTTACTCTAGTTTGTAAGTCACACTCACGAGATCAAGAAGAGAAAGGAAGTGCACGCTATCTCCAGGGAACTTCAATGGTACAACCAACTCGTCGGCCATGTGGGAATCCATGGTCAGAGGAGATTTACGGAGGCCTTGGTGAAAAGGTCGCTAGTCTACCGATTCGGAATGACCGGTAGAGAGTTTCCAATTTCCCAAGAAGGGGCTGCCTAATAGTGCTAGTGTGTAGTGCGGTACGCATGTCTCAATTCACGAACCATCGGTCTCAAACTCGCAGGAAACACTTGACAATATAACATGGAATAAAACTATGCACTTTAACTAATTATGGATTGCAAGATTTTATGATAACCATTATCATTTAAACGTGGAAGAACAAGGAAGATTAAATCACAAGAAACATGAATGGATCATAACATTTAAGGAGCACTTAGAATAGCATTCATGTAATAAAGCTTTTAAATGAGTTTAACACTTTAAGCCATTAAAATAACAATCCTGTAATGATCAGACCCAAGACAGGCAACTTACACAGTAAATATCATATTTAAACAGATTGGGTATATGCGAAAAACTGCATGAAAACACATGGTTTCAGGTAAAGTTCTGAGATCGCGACATATCCTATAAGGAAGGCGATGGGGTCGTCAGATCAGGCAGGCAGAAGGCGACATGGGTACTGTCGCAACCAGAACGCGACAGAGGTACTGTCGCGACCCGACCTCAGAATGCGACATATCGGGCCGTCGCGTTCACAGGTCTGCGCCTGAGTCCGACAGGGATCTGACATGCTCTTGGTTCAGCCTTGAGGGCATGATTACTTTTCTATTGGAGGGTTCTCCAGCCATTCCATGTTATTTCAGAGCCATTAGAGACCGAATAGTTTTCAAGAGACACTGCCTTAAGATCATTTGCTTCTGTATGGCAGTAACCTTGGGAGTCCATGTAGGTGGTAAGGATCTAAGTATTTCCTACCATATCTCTATCTCATACTTTTACCTAGCCAGCCAGACCATAGTGATATATTAGATCTACAGTACATTTGAGAGATGGACTCTCAGAAGCATTTGAAATTTCTCATACTGTGTTACTAGTATATCTATTCTGGTTTCTCTACCTTATATTTTCCTTCATAAGTGAGTTTTAACTTGTCCACATTTCTTTGGCTGATTTGCATGCAGATATCCTGTGAATCCTCTTGCTTAGTGAACAGCACAATATGCTCTTTGCCTTGCTGTTCTGAGACATTTACTTCTTGTCAGCATCTATCCAGATTTTTTTTGGAATTCAAAATTATCAAATCTTCATCTTCTATTATGATCCATAGCTGATAATCTAGACCTGAAGAAAGAACTCATTCTTGTCTTCCAAAATTGTAGTCTTCTCCATCGAACAGTGGAGGTCGGTTGACTGATTGTCCTTCTGCAATCCTTGGGCTGCCTTTTATCTGTGCTCTTCAGATCGTGAGATCTTCTCTTGAAGAGACTTGGCTCTGATACCACTTGTTGACTAGGTTGCAAGCCCGGGGGGAGAATGGATTGCTAAAAATATTTCTATAAATTTTCCTGTAAAAGATTACTTTCACAAAAACACTAAACTCAAATGTTAGAGTTAATAAGAAATGGAGACAGAATAAAAGAATCACAAGAACAACAGAAATTTTTTCTAGTTCAGATCTCCTATCACAAGGAGTCCTACGTCCAGTCCCCAAGCAATAACTTAGGATTCCACTAGAAGGGTACAGTCCCCTTTAAGGACACTTACACATCCAGCACCAGCTGACCTTCTCTTCACTACATAAAGAGGTAAACACCTCCTGTTACAATAGGTCTTCCTTTCTATAAAAGGGACGCAACCACCCACTCCACAGCAGGTCCCTCTATCACAGATGAAGAGGAGTACTCAAGAAGAGTAAAGAGATGATGGCCCCTAGACCAAGTTTATAGAAAATGATTGATCTGAGGTGGAATCTGAGAGAGAGACAAGAGAATTACACCAGGAAGAAGTTCTCTCAGATCTAAACAAGCTCTCAACGTTTGGAAGACAGGAACAGTGCTTTGTGGAGAGCTGAGAGCGGGAGAGTTTTTTTTTTTTTGAATGAAGGAACGAGCTCTTCTTCTTTTTCTTTTCTTCAAGTTTTTTTCATGTTGTCAACATACTTCTATATCTTCTTTGAGGAAGTATCCATTGAAGTGTTTGTTGTCTCTCATCTGGAAACACGTTAGCTGTGTCTGGTCCAATGTAGGATTCAGGAAAATCTGCAGTCATTAAAATGCTTGGATAGGACCCAGAGAGAGAAAGATCATCTGGAATCCTCTTTGCTTGTCAACGTGACAAGTTCAACGTTGTAACATGTGTGACTACCGAAAACCTGCACACAATAATGTTGGAGCATAGACATCTTAAATATGTCTAAATTGTCAATCAACGTCACCGGACATACTGTTAGAAGGATATACCGAAGAGGAAATTTCGTTCTGTCAGCCTTTAAAGTTCTACTTTATGTGACATGAATATAGTAGTCTATAAAAGATGTTGTGCATAGATATTGTACCCAAAATAATAAATGTTTGAGTGCATAGGGTACGCCATAGTTCACGGGAAAACATGAAATGCACAGTGATTCAAAATACATTTAAATGACATGTGAGATAAAATATAGTCAGGACTATCTAGAATGATTATAAAAATTTATCAATATTATCCATTAATTGTCCAAAACATAATCGTTGTTGAAGGAAAGTTGATGTTTAGAGACAGTCTATGTATAATGACAGTCGATGTCCAAACACAACTGATGTTCAAGTGAAGTCGATGTGAGTGTAATCTATGTATAAATGTAATCTATGTTGGGGCATAATCAATGTTGGAGTGAATTCGAAGTTGAGTGTGACCATAATCTATGTAGAAAGTAATCGATGTAGGAGCGAAATCGATGTGGAGTGAAATCGATGTTCTAGTGAAAATCGATGTGAACTGAAATCTATGTTTGAATGAAATCAATGTTTGAATGAAATCGATGTTGAACCATAATCGTTGTTTGAATGAAAATCGATGTTAAATGAAATCGCTATTCTAAGTGAAATCGATGTTGAACCATAATCATTATTTGAATGAAATCGATGTTAAATGAAATCAATGTTGAACCATAATCGTTGTTTGAACGAAGTCGATTTTTAAACGAAATCAATATTTAAGTGAAATCGATGTTGAACATAATCGTTGTTTTTGATGTTTAAAACGTAGCTGTTGTTTAAGTGAAATGATGTGTAATAGAATCGATGTGATATCAAAACAGTAATCGTTGTGAGCTTAGAATAGTAGTTGACGAGACTTAGCAACTTAAAGGCAATTTCAATTTACTTCTAATAAAAATGAGTGTGAATAATTTACTAAATTTATTTTATTGATACCTGTTGACAAGCTTCAGAAAATAATGTTAGTCAACAATTTCCAAGGTTTTGTTGATCACCAAAAATATATATAAATATATATATATGGAGATAGGCTGATCATCATAAATTACCAAAATTTTGGGGTGCTACATAAAACAGAAGATGGGAGGAAGAAGTGGGACCATTTCCCACCAAGACCTTCAGTTGGATATACTCAGCCATTAAAGTTCATTTGGTTGGTTGTAAAATTTATCATAGAAAAAAAATTTCAAGGAAGAGTATCTATAGGGAATAAAAAAATATAATTACTCACTTGGTACCCACGTAATGATTTTTCTGAAAAGAATTTTTGATATTTATTTCTAACAAGATATTTTTTTTAAATAGTTTAAAAATTAAAAGAAAAATTACGTTCACTGTCAGTCGCCGGCTACTAGATGTTGGTCGCAGGACGCCACTGGCCATCGCTGCGACTATAGGGCTCCACGGGTGGACCGCTAGGGCACCATATGTCAAGCGTAGATCGTCGACCGCCGAGCGCCGACTAGTACCGGCTACCAGACGTCGACCACCGGCTGTTGAGCATTTCCCACTAGCCGTCAGGCATCAATTGTCGGCCACTATCACCAGTCAATAGTTATCAGTCGCTGTATTAAAGACGACTGTTGTCAATGTAGAAAAAGCACTAGGGATGAAAGTAGAGACTGTAGTTTTGCTCATAAAAATTATACATGAAAGAGAAATCGAGAAAAATAGTTTACGAGATGTCAAGGAAGGATGCCAAAAATATATGAAATTTAGGTAAAATATTCTTATGGATTAGCTTTTTAGGGGTACCAAATAGATCATGTATGAAGTTTTCTCAAAAAATATTTTCTTACATGAGATTTTATGCTGAAACAAACCGACCCTAAGTGAGCAGGCTGAGTAGAAGACCTGGGAGCAAAAGAGGCCTTGACATTAGGATTCTAGGTTAGCAGTATTTTGCAATCCCCAATGGCAAAATTACATTGCCATATTGGAAATGCTTTGCCATTTATGACATTAATTAATTACATTGAGAGCATCACTAACTATTTCAATTGGATAATTAAGCTCAACTGCTCATACGACTCGATGAAAAATTGGCCAAAGCTTTAGCTTTAGCATAAGGGTTTGTTGATCTGAAAGTGAGAGTTCAGCAGGAAATTGCAGAGGCCTTACGTGCAGTGGTGGAGCCATTTTGGGGTCAGTGGGGTTCTGTGACCCCACTGGATTGAAAAGTTTCCATTAGTGATGTAAAGTTTCACCATTAGTGACCTCACTAGATCAAGAAAACATGTTTAAGGGTGCATCCACTGAACGAAAATTCTAGGTTCGCCACTGCTTACGTGGAAGGAGAATAGTTGTGCTAGAAAGATTGTCTTCTTTAAAAGCTGCATCAACCATCATGGGATTCGAGTGTGCAAGATGGAGTAATTGAGACAGATCACTTTTGCTTTAGGAGCTAGCTTCAACTTCCACGGATTTAAGTTATTGAGAGATATCTTGGAGCACTCCAGCAACAATCTGATCTGGTTGGAGAGCAGTGTGTTTAAAGACCTTGAGGCATGCACCTAGCGTCCGCAAATCCCATATGACGGCTATAGCATATATTTGAGATAGTTAAAGTCCCTCTTACTCTCAACATATAGGGGACCAGCATATAATTTTGTCTTTTGTCTTCCAAGGCACATTCATTTACTCTATATTGAGATTGCTAGAAAATCAGATTGCTCAGGCAATAATTACATTCAAAGAGAAGATGGTCAATTATTCTTCTTTGTCTTGACATATTGGGCATTGACGTGACAATTTTGGAAAGCTTGGATCTCAGAGTAGGTAATAATATATTAGCAATCGCTTTCCAAAGAAATATTATTTGATTTGGTGGAATTTGACCTTGTACAAGTGATCCTCTAAATTGGATGGACTGAAGAGCTATCGGGCCTATCTTGGATCTCAAAGAGGAATCTATAGGCCGACTTAATAGTGGGTTGGCCATCCTGGATGTTCATCCAAATAAGTGCATCATGTTGTTCTTCAAAACCTAATCAAGCATATAATATTTGCAATGCTAGTCTCAAACATATCATGAATGAGGTCTGACTTCCACTGACTCTACTAATGAGATCAATAACTGATTTAGGAAGAGCTCCATCAAAAGTGCTTCCCAGATTGAGAGGGTCCAACTGTCCAGGAATCCACTTATCTTCATAAAGATTGATATTAAGATCATTTTAATCACCCACATAAACCTCTCTTCAGGGCTTCTCTAACTGCCAACATTCCTCCCAAGGTTGGGAAAAACTCTCACTCTTCTTGAGCTGCCAAAAGGACTGAGACTTGTAATATTTGGCTTTGAGAAGGGATCCCCACAGATTGGGGAATTCATTAAGGAATCTCCAAACAACTTCATTAGTACAACTTTATTGAATAGGTGTAAGTTTTTTAAACCCAACCCTCCATGTAGCTTGGGTTTCTATAGTTTGGGCCAAGCCACTAGTGTAATTTTAGGGGATCCATTTCTTTTACCCCACCAAAAGTCTCTTTGATATCTAACGAGGTTGCAGATGAGACTTTTGTGGATAATGTTGGAGTCCAGCAACTCCCTTAGGGATTCACTGTGTACTACATGCTGGCCCAAGATCGAGTGTGTGTAGTCATAATGGTGCTTGACAGCCCAGCCTGTCGCAACGACTAATTGCCCTGTCGAAGCCCCTCAAGCCTGCCTACAACATGTTATAGATGTTCTGCACTACCAAATAAAGGAAATACAGTCAACCTTCACTATCAGCTCGAGCTTTTGGTGTAACAGTTGGGGAATTGATCCTAAAACTTGGTATTAGAGCAAGGTCGTAGGTTCAAATCCCCTGGGTGTCACTGGGGGGAAGTTTGTTGGATTACGGGGTCTAGCAACCCCTTAGGAATTCGCTGTGTACTATATGTTGGCTCGAGATCGAGTGTGTGTAGTCACATTAATGCTTGACAACCCACCCGCCATAGGGACTAACCACCCTGTGTGAAGCCCCTCAGGTCTGCCACAACACATTATATATGTGAGGTTCTATGCTACCAAATGAAGAAAATACGGTCCGCCTTCACTATCAGCTTGAGCTTTTGGTGTAATGGTTGGGGGTTTGATCCTAAAACCGACTTCACCAACCATTCCTAATATCTCAAAAGGGCTAATAAATCTCAGACTCAGATTTCCCTCAACTCTAAATCATTGGATTCCATGGGTAGAAGACACCTTCAAAAGAACAAGGTCTCCAACTTGAAACTCTAGGTCTCTTTTTCTATTATCTGGGTAGCTTTTATGTCTAGATTGATCAATCTTTAATCTATCTCGAATGATGTGGATACATTTTGTGAAGAGATATAGTATGCTAAGATACCAATGATATAGATGACCAAGAAAAAATTGAGAAGGGGGATTGAATCGATTCCAACCAAATTTGAAAATTAAACAAAACTTATTTTGAGTTTCCTTATCTAAATAGCTCTTAGACTATTGAACACTAATTTAAGTAGTAGCCTAACCTAATTATCTTATATAAGGGTGGTAGAAGATATGGAGCAAGACACAAAGTGAGGCATGAGGTTTTTAAGTGGTTTGTCAATAGGGAAGGTGTGCCTTGTTAAACCACTTTCATATATTTATCCCCATGTTTTGGTGAGAACTAAAACTCAAGAATATCATAAATATATTTAATAATATTATTTCACTCATGAATATCGTGAATATATTTAATAATATTTTTCAAGATATTGATAATAAAAGATAATTTCTATTGCTTTAAAGATTTTCACTAAAAGTCTATATCAATTATAGTTCAATGGTATCGACTAAAGACTAAAGTGCCGCATCAATTATAGAACAAGTGTTACACCGATTAGTGAAAAAAGTTCACTTCGTCATACACAAAGCCCACTTCGTCATACGATATGTGTGCACATCGATTACTGAAGAAGCTTTGTTCCGATTAGAGTACAAAAGTCTATACCGATTATAGTGGAACTTGCTCTCTTGTGTTGTTCTGATTATAGAGGAAATGCTTGTTCTGATTAGTGATATATTACATCGATTACTGACTAAAAGCTTGCACAGTATTTCAATTACTGTTTACGTCTTTCATGTTACATCGATTAGCGTTATTCACATTCCGATTAGTGAACACCTTTCTGATTAGCGTTATTCATGTTCCGATTGGTGAACACTTGCCTTAAAATATTTCGATTAGTCTTATACTCATTCTGATTAGTAAACAAAGGTTCAATATCGTTCCAATTGGTGTTATATGTATTCCGATTGCTGAACAAATGTTCAACTTTGTTGTGATTAGTGTTATACTCATTCCGATTAGTGAACAAAGGTTCATTATCGTTACAATTTGTGTTATATATATTCTGATTACTGAACAAATGTTCAACTTTGTTCCAATTAGTGTTATACTCATTCCAATTAGTGAACAATGGTTCAATATTATTTTGATTAATATTATAAACATTCTGATTACTGAACAAATGTTCAATATCCTTTTGATTAGTGAACAAAGGTTCACTACTCTTCCGACTGATGTTATTTACATTCCGGTTAGTGTTAATGTGACGTAAAATACATCGATTGGTGAACTAAATGTTCATTGCTTATATTCCGTACTGATTACTGG